>BLKR01009481.1:0-114002 GCA_011170035.1 Teleogryllus occipitalis | reverse complement strand
GAATGACGAGGTCATGTATATTTTGAAGATTTTCTGTACTTGTGAACCTTTCCACATGGGTGCCAATGGTCACATCGTTTTTTGATGAACTTTTTCAACATTCACTATTGCTTAAACAGTACCATTGGTCTATACACAGGCAGATTACTAAAATAAGATTGCAATGTCGTTTATGGGCAGGCCTAACTGAAAAAACGCTGGAGTTTCCATGGAGGAATTACACAAGACAACAGTTTCTAATTGTTTTCTAAACATCCATTACGCATTGAAAGATGAAACTATCAATTAGGGTTAGGAAAGGTTCTAATAACAGACGTATCTAAACGATGAAACAGTAACTCCTTACTAAAACACAGGTAGCGCAAAAAACTCTGCTGCAGTGCAGCATTGACATTACACATTGGTACGTAACTTAATATAAAAAACATTACAGTGACATTGTCATTTATTTGATTAATTTAAATTCATTTTCAAACTTTCTTTCCAAGAAATATTCATTAAATATATTGGACACATTGACATTTATATAAAACAAGATTTTGATTGCAAAAATGGAAAATAATGAAGATATAACAGAACAAAAACGCTTAATACAGGAATTCAAGAATAATTTTTTTTTAACTTTACAAGGTGACTCCAAATTTACTCTCAGATGTGTAATATCGAAAATAGTTAATGTGGAAAAGCACGAATGAAATCGGAAAGTAAGAATTGGCAGAAAATAGGATGCAAATTATCTAAGCAAATACTTCCTACATTTGCCTTATTTCTTCAATACTTCACATCAATTGTATCATTTCAGAATGATTTATTTTGAAAGCATTCGAAGAGCCAAAGAAATCAACAAGGATTGTCCAAAATTACTTTAATTAATAATGTGATATTGGCAAACGAGATGCTTCAATCCTATGCGAACTGACGATCATACACACAAGCCATAAATTCAACTTGTGTTGCTATGTTCAAATGACTCCAGAAATTTAGTGGCTGGCAAATTCTTTCAGAACTTACATGAAGTTCTCTATTTCCTGAACTCACTAGTATAAAGTCTCCACTATAAGGTGGAAAGAGCAAATGCATGGGCAACAATACTACACTCAAACAAGCAAAATATTATATTCATGTTTTGAGAAACAAAATGCTATCTCGTAGAAGCAAATGTGCTTCATGCTGTTGCAACATGTTAACATGCTTAGCATTTCCAGATGCATGTCCACTCTGCTCAGAAAAATCACAAAAGCTTAAAAGATAAAAAGAAGAAATAACTTGCCTGCTTTTATACAGAGAGCATACTTACTTTTTGTAACCTATGCAAGTAGATTTACTCAATATTGTACTTGTTTGAAAATTAAAAACTCTCAAGTCATTATCATGCAATGATAGTTTGACAATTTTGTTAGTATCATAACATACCACACACACACATACACGTCCTGTCCTCAATTTATAGTAAAACAAAATTGAGCTAATAATTAAGTTAATATGTTAATAAACACCCTCCTTTTAGAATTAATAAATAAGAATGACAACTTGTCAGAAAATTTCAATTATTTTCTCAAATACAAATTTACAACGCCCACACGTGCAGTTCAATTTTCACACAAGTTCCGTCAAAACAAGTGAGCACTAAACCCTCAATTGAAACATTCAGCTTTGGCAATTTTTAGGAATGCCAATGATGTAAACTACAACAGCCACTGAAGTGGAGGCTAGTGTACGTGAGTATTGAATGTTAGGCACTAGAAAATGGGAGTAATTATAGGAATCCAAAATATCTTCTCTACAACAATAAAATATATTTCCTAATCTCACCCAAACACTCCACTTACTAATATAGTAATTTTACACAACAGTAGTTCATATCATTTGCATATATTCTAGATTTTCTATTCTTGGTCACTAAGTCTACATAAAGATACATCCTACGGAGCTAAAAGTACAAAACAGAAATTTCAGAAGTCCTTTAATTATACTCCCACTTACAAAATGTTTATGCCTGATTCCCACTTGTTATTCTAACGTGTTATCGATTCAAATCTAACCAAAACCATATAATTATACCAACAACCTACTTACCCTCCAGAAGTTTGAAGCTTAGTAGACTCAAGCTGTCTTGCTGCTTCTTCAGTGCGTTTTAACAACAAAACTTTTTGAGTTAAATTTCTAAAATGCATTTCTTGAAGCATAGCTGAACGTTTCTTAGACGTTTCACATCTAGAAATACAACTAAGGACACCTCGTTCTGGCACGTATCGGCATATTGCTGCCTCAATTGCTTTTTGAAATTCCTTATGAGCTGTTTCTACTTTAGCACTAAAGGAAAAATGCAAAATGATTAAATACATTTAAGAAACTCGTCACAATAACACGAGTACAAAAAATTCATTCAAAGGAATTAAATATTCAACAGTAGAAGCAGTACAGGAAATAAAAACCGTATGTTTTCTTAGTAAATTTCTTTTTACCATAAAAACTGTCTCGCATACAAGTTTTGAATACTTACTATTCCCGCAGTTCTTCAGGTACTTCAATCTCAAATTTGAAGAATGTACTTTTGTTAATGGGAGGATTTGGATTTTTTGGCCGCAACCTATCACTAGGTACTATTTCTGTGTATGTATTCTCCCAACCTAAATATTCCACCACATGGAAATCACCTTTTATCATCTGCAACATGAACGGTATCCAGTACATCAATCTTATAAAACTTTTCCATTCTTCAAGCATAAATGTTCAACAAACAGTACATATAAATGCAGACTTAAATAGTGTACTCAATACACTTTTAACTTGATAAATAAATGAACTCTAGTTTAAGCATAAATAAATAAATTAATATTTCCAACCCTTCCTAACACCTACACAATTCAATTTTGCTTCTTTTTTCATAAATGCTATTCCTCTTAAACGGTTTAGTTTTCTAGTTTTAGAACTAAATAAAACTGTTTATGAACATCAGTAGAACTTGCTTAATGAACTTTTAAGGATACCTTAATGATAGCTTTCCACCACCCACATGCTTCCTGATCATTGGCCCGAGAAAACACCTCGATCTCTTGGTGTTCCGTGAAGTCTGTCTTCCCCAAAGAAGCATCAGGAGGAAGGCGAACTTGGGAGAATGGGAATTTAGATTCTGGCTGCCAACTACAAACAATAAATATTTTTTAGTATAACTGTGATCACATTGTCAAATAAACATTTCTCATTAACATACTACTTGAATTTGAGTCTGATTAAACTACAACTCAAACAAAATACTTTTATTGATTTAAACTTACTCATTTTCAAATGCTACAGATACTTCTTCATCAAATACATCTGTAACAAAGGCCTAAAACAAAAGAGAGATTCATAATTAGGGCAATAATGTGCTATCAAGAAATACAAAAACAAAATTTGGTAATCACAGTGAAGTATGGCTGACTAGCATAACATTGTCCAATTACAATATTCTTTTACACTGCTTCGCTTTATTTAATGTTATGATCTTTAAAATACGACTCCAAAAATCATGGACTACATCTCAACCATTACAATCCAATTTCCAGTTCGTTAATCATACCGGCAATTGAAGAAAGATCAATTTGCGCTGCTGCTAGGTTAGCAAAACCTTCGTAAAACGACAGTTCGAAATTCTATAAGAAAAGTATCAATGATCACCAAATATTGTGCACAACTCATTTCAGTTAAAATATCCGTAATGTGGTCATTACCAAAAGGAAAATTTTAAAAAGTACTAGGCACATGGGGAAAATCACGCCCTGTCAAATGGGACATGGCGTCCCAACCGCGTTCCGTGAAACATTCAAAACCAAGATTCTCTTTAAGTAATGGTTTGATGTCCAATCCTCCAATGCAAAATTACACTCTGGTGATATATGTTTAAGCTTTTAACAATTAATATAACAAATCAGTCATACTTTAATTAATACAAACCTTGTAATAGGCCCCATTCTCGCCGCATACTTCGACTGCGAGAGCCTCCATCTTACTTTTGTACCACAAACACCCTGGGTTCGAGGTTATAGAGAAACTAACCAATGGAGTACAAATATCATACAACGATACGCGCTGATTGGTTAGCATTCAGTTCTTCATGGTAGACATGGCTGATGGTTGTCTCGTATTAATGAGCAAGTTTGTAATCTTTAACATATGTAGAAGTTAATACAAGGTATTGAAATAACATGTCAAATAGCAGCGACTCCGATGAATTTTTTGATGCAGAAGATCTGACGCCAAATCGTTCGTCTAGGTATCGTGTCCTATCTTGTTGTAATTTGTCAGTTAAGGTTTGTTTATTAAAAGTTCGCTGACAATACGTAATAGAAATAGTATGAGTCTAGCTTCGCGGTGACAAGTGAAATAACTTCATTGAAAGACATCTGTATTGCGTTATGATGTGTATATACAATTTTATTTTAACGTTTGTGTTAATAACTTAGTATTTTTTTGCATTTGGATTCTCAGAAAGAGCAAAACAGGCATCGATTCTCATGTCATTAACGACAATGATTCAGGAAATAATGCACAGAAAACAGAAGATCAAGAAGAGAAGAAAGACGAAAATTCCACTGTATGTCAAGAAACCGTGATTTTTCAATCGGACAGAGATGTATGTTGCAAATTTTATTCACTTCCCAAATTCGTTAGTAGCGTTTACTTTTTAAAATGTTTAACCCAGTGTCATTTTTTTTTCCAGGAAATAGAAAAGAGAGTATCAGAAGCTCATAGGGGACGCCATAAGTTTAGAGAACTTCGACAACGAATGCAGACTGAGGATGAAGACATTGGGCCAAATAATACATCACCACCTGACAGTCAAACATCATCAGTGGAGGGTATATTTGCTGCTCCAGCCAAAACTTCACACCCATTTCGTATAATAGAGCATGATGCTTTGAGTCTTCAGAGTATGACATCTCTGGGAAGGGTTGGGCGAATCCTGGGTGGCATTGTTGATCCTTCAGGTTTGTTGTATTTTGCTTTATAGGTTGCATGAAATTGGACGATAGTTCTATTAATAATTAAAAAACAGATTTGCAATGATGGAACTTAAAAATCCAGGTAGCTAAGCAAAATTTGAAACATTTGCATTTTTTTAGTATTGTTTTCTTATGCATGTTCAGTGATCATTTATAATTGAGGGGTATTTTCACAAACCTAATCTACTAAATCAACATTTTAGAATATGATTTCCGTAATGAAATCAAATGTTTCAATGTGAATTTAACAGAAAATACAATTTTGTTATTATAATCTTGTGTTATCAAGTGAGTGTAGCAAAATATTGAGTTCATTAATTGATTGCTGGGGTCAAAATTCTGGAAAACATTTATATAAAAAAATAATGTTATGGATAAGTTTGTTGAAAACCCCCAACAACTATAGTTTAATGAAATCTAAATTTGATTTAAGATATTCTCTACGATTCCTCCAGTGCAAAGAAAATTGTATGAGCATTGGAAATATGCTTTCTTGTGTTTTAACATCTGAATGATCTCTAAATTTCATAATATGTTTTTAAAGGTAATAAAATAACTTTCAGTCAAATTTCCTTTTGTTTCAGTGTCAGGCAGCGTATCTCGAGATAGTTCTTCACAAATTTCAAGTACTTTATCTGGTCCCATAGTCAGTAAAGATGATGATTCTGTATCGGATACTTCATCACTTCAATCACAAACTTCTCACATGCTTAGTAGTAATACCACAGTCACATCTGCTCAACCATCTCTTACTAGTAGTGGCACAGTTAGTACAATTTTGTTGCCTGTTGATTATTCATCACAATCACAAGTTTGTGTACCACTTCAAGAACCAGATGTTATTGCAAGCACAAAAAGTGTTAATAACATTCCTAATAATAATGGATCGTCAGAAATGAGTGCACCTGTTGCTCCACCTAGAAGAAAAAAGAAGTGCAAGATCCAGACCCCTTGCACTTTGTCTGTGAGTTATTATATTTCTCGCTATCAGAATGTAAAATTTTCTGTATTTTAAATTTTTTTGCTTTTCAAAAAGTCAAAACTTCTTTAGAAATTAATATTGGATTTGACTCATTGTAAATATAAATTATACAAATAAAATGTATTTTATGTTACTTTTGACGTAGCTGTGAGGAATTTATTCTGAAAGATGCAGTAAAGTTGATATCTTAGTAGTGGTGGCCTATGAGCAAATCAGTGTTGTGTATACTTGTTCTTAAACTACCTACAGTTATCACCCAATTATCAATGAATGCTATTCAGTGCTGTCTGCTCATTAATAAGTGATGGTTGATATGCTTCCAAGTGCATGTCTTTGTGGTAGGAATCAAAGAGTGTATATTTATTCACTTTGCTGCAACACAGAATAAGAGGATTTTTATTCACATTTTTATATGAAAGATGTTTCTTTCAATTGTAACTTTTGCATGTGCTATTTTTTCACTATAATTTATTAATTTATTTTGTTGCACGCTGTTTAATCTTATTTACTTTCCAATTTAACAGTTCTTTATAAATCCTTCAACCCTCATTCCAATAAGAGACATGTTATGATGCTCAATTTCCTTGATTGTATCAATATAAAATTGCTGCCTTGTTGAAAAACAGTTCTATATATTTTTATTAATAGCCTGCTTGTGCGGAAGAGACTTACTCTAAATCATCACCTCTGCCAAGCCCGGCCAGCACAATTGAATCTTTGACACGAGAGTTTGAACATTCATTAGACATCAGGTCGGCAACAAAGGGACAGTATGTTGTGAAACCTCAGGTGAGTCCCTTATTGCCAGTTCTCTCCTCAAGATTTTATCACTTTACTTTAAGTTTCATCTTTGTAACTGATATAAAATTATGTGCTGGAATGCAGATAAGATTTTATATGTTCTTTCCTTGCATTCAAATATTGGTGATAGTGAGGGTACTTTTGCAATGCACTTGATGCCCGGCTGGTAAGAGAGTGACTTTGAAGGTGATCGTTATATAGTGATGTGATTTTGTGGGCATTCAGTGGCATCTGAAAGTAGTTATTCTGCAACCCATTTATGGCTGATCATTTTAATTTCAACAATAGTTCAGAGGTGTGTTAAATGTGTAGTGAGCATGTTTCAATGGATTAAGTTCAGTTTTATTTTATATTAAATGTACATATGATATGAAATAATATTCATGCAGCTATGTGAAAACATAACCTACAAAAATTATGGTCATAATATTTGGTGTTTGTGCTTGGGGTGTTTAAAATCCTTTGGCATGCATTTACTTCTGTAATTTTGTATGGTCCAACTTTACCATACCTCTGAAATATTTCTGCTGAGAAGTAACATTTTTCATTAACTTTGTAGAGTGCCTAGATTTCATTATTAATTGTTGTACTGTGAATTCTGCATCCATTCTTTAACTCAGCCATTTTCAAGAATCTTGTATTAACATTATATTAACTCAAGTGTCATCACCCTGTCATGTTTTTGGATAGGCAATTGCATTAACTATAATAGAACAGATTATGGAATTTGATGGTTACATTTGATTAATGGTGAAAGTTTTGTATGCAAAAGCATACAAAACTTTCACTATTAATTTAGACATCATTTTCCTTCTTTTAAGCTTCAATTCATGATTTAATCAGTGCCAAATGAAAATAATTGTGGAAAGGAATGATAACAAGGTTCTAGTAATAATGGAGTTTTAGTTGGTATTTAATGAATAGAGAGACATAAATGGGTTGAATTTTACTTGTTATTTTATCGTCTGGATATTAGTTGATGTTCAGGCAATATGAAAAAATAAATTCATTATTTGTGCCCTTCCCTATGCTTCTTAATATTCTTTTAATTTATGTGCTCTGCTTATTTGTGTGGTGTGTCTAAATTTGCAATCATTAATCTCCTCAATTAATATTTGAGTGACTTGATATATATTTGAAGATCATTTGCTGTAACTTATTAGTGTTGTTTCTTTTT
Organism: Teleogryllus occipitalis; assembly: GCA_011170035.1. Taxonomy (NCBI): domain Eukaryota; kingdom Metazoa; phylum Arthropoda; class Insecta; order Orthoptera; family Gryllidae; genus Teleogryllus; species Teleogryllus occipitalis. Next base: position 106,057 of record BLKR01009481.1, on the reverse strand, counting down.
CATACATGTACAATTTGTAATTGATGTAGGTAAGCTTTTGTATTTCTCCAAAGTTTCAGTTGATGCAAAATTTGGCTTTATTTCCAATTTTTTTCACATTTTAATGTGAATTATTTTTAAAATGCATGCATTGTACAAAACCATGTAAGTGGGAGCCAGTGAAACAAAAGTAATTTAAGTTTATGAGTGAAATATGGGAAAAAGAATTTCAACTTTCTTATGTTAATAGAATTGTCATGAAGTTTTTCATTTTAATTTTTTCACTCATTGTAACTGGTTTTATGATTATTTACTGAACATGAACTTTTGTGCTATATGCCTAAGAATTTAAAATTTCCCTGAAGTTCAGTTAGGATTTCTGTTGTCTCATTGTATTGCTTTGAAAATTGTTCTGGAATGCAAGTTTTAAACTTGTGATCTTGTTAAGTAAGTATATTCCAAACTGAAATGCCTATAAACTTTATTTTAAAAAAGGGGAAAATAAAATTAAATATTTATGTTTTTTCCATTGCATTGTTGTGCATTGCAGGATGAAGATAGAGCTAAAGCTGAAGGTCCCTCAGAAGAAGAACTAGAAAGACTTGAAAAGCTGAAGGCTGAATTGTTGAGTTCTGAGCCAAGGAAAAGTGTAACAGGAAGCCCTATGAGCTCAATGAGTAGCAACAGCATCGGTCGTAATATCACAGCGTCCCACAAACTGGGAGTGAGTCCCCGAGGGTCAAAGGAGCGGAGACGCTCAGCAGGTGATGAACAGGGCATGATGTCACAGTTGAACATGCTTGTTCGAACAAGAACTGATTCAGGAAAACAGCTTTCTGATCTGGTTGGTTTTTAGTTAATTACTCATTGCAAATTACACATAAGGTTATGTTTTTTCCATTAATTGTTTTCATATTTGTTTAAGGAAATTCTGGAACAAGTAACAGTGTTAAATCTTGACACAGGCGAAAGAGTTCCTCTTAGTATTGCAGAAGATAAATTACCTCAGTGCATCAATCCACTGTCTCTTCATATAATGCGTCTTACTTCTGAATACGTTAGCAATTCCAGTTTGGAAAAAGAAAAGGAATCTGATGAAGAAAGTGTTGATAGCAAGAAATCATCTGTTCCCCCTGAAGAAGATACCGATATAAGTAAAGTGAAAAGACGTACAGCACAATTAAAGAAATTTTTGGGTTCTAAAGTAAAGAAAACTATGGATAAAGCAAAATTCATTGCACAGGAAGTCACTCATGCACGCCATAAAGATGATGTGGATGATATTGGTGATGATGTGACTGCAGGTGAGCAGTACATTAAATTAAAAGTGTCTGGAAGTCACAAGGGCCCGTATGAGTTTGACAGTCTTCAGCATGTTCAGGATTTGAGTGGTGAACACACAGGGCCAGTGTGGTGCATGAAGTTTTCCTCTTGTGGTAGACTACTTGCAACTGCTGGTCAAGACCGTGTATTGCGTATTTGGGTGGTAAGGAATGCATATACATATTTTCAAGATATGAGAACTAAATATAATGCTGAAAAAGTATCTCCAACGCCTTCTCAAGAATCATTAGTGTCACAGCATTCATCAGAAGATCCAAATGCTGCATATATTGACATTAAAAATGAAGAAGGTCACAGACATCCATTTATGCCCAAACCATTTTGCACTTACACTGGACACACTTCCGATCTTTTAGATGTATCTTGGTCCAAAAATTATTTTGTTTTATCATCTTCAATGGACAAAACTGTCAGGTTATGGCACATATCAAGGAAGGAGTGTCTTTGTTGCTTTCAGCATATAGATTTTGTTACAGCAATAGTATTTCACCCACGAGATGATCGTTACTTTTTAAGTGGTTCTCTAGATGGTAAGTTACGCCTTTGGAATATTCCTGATAAAAAAGTAGCTGTTTGGAATGAAGTAGATGGTCAGACAAAGTTAATAACAGCTGCTAATTTCTGTCAGAATGGTAAATTTGCTGTTGTGGGATCGTATGATGGTCGTTGCATTTTTTACAACACAGATCAGTTAAAATATCACACACAGATTCATGTGCGTTCAACCAGAGGAAAGAATTCTACGGGTAGGAAAATCAGTGGAATTGAGCCAATGCCAGGGGAAGACAAAATTCTTGTTACCTCAAATGACAGCCGAATACGTCTGTATGACTTGCGTGACCTCAATTTGTCCTGTAAATACAAGGGATATGTTAATGTCAGTAGCCAAATTAAAGCAAGTTTTAGCCATGATGGCAAGTACATTGTTAGTGGGTCAGAAAATCAGTGTATATATATTTGGAAAACTCACCATGATTATTCAAAATTTTCTTCTGTTAGAAGAGATAGAAATGATTTTTGGGAAGGAATAAAAGCTCATAATGCAGTTGTAACCTGTGCAGTTTTTGCTCCAAATCCTGATATAATAATTCATCAGATAGAAGAGCAGGAAGTGGGGGTGAATGTGCCAGGTACTAAGATTGATGAAGATCCAATGGTGGAGCAGAGAACAAAAGGGTGTGGAGGTTATGTATTAGTAAGTGCAGACTTTAATGGTAGCATTAAAGTATTTCTGAATAAAATGAAACCAAAACATAGCTCTTTACCAGCATCAGCTCTTGCTTGAGATGTGTTTTTCAAATGCATGCATGTGTGACAGCTTTATATTTGATGGGCATTGAAAATAGAATGTTATTCTGAAAGCCCCATAAAATATATATTTAAGTTCCTAAATTTTATGTATACTGTAAATCTGTAGTTGTTACATAGATTTTTCCTTTTTGACTTGATCTTTGTTGTTGTTATTAATTTCTGTTGTCATGAAATCACTGTCTGTCCTGCAATTTACACTTTTGAGGTCATATGTGCATTGTGCAACAGAACACATTTTATTTATTCAGCACAAAACTGTTGTGAATCAAGTTTTAATTGTTTGAATTCAACTTTCCTTGTTGATTAATTGTTATTGCTACATTTGCAAGTTAGCATTTTTGTGGGTGCTCCTTAATATAATCAATTTTAGTTACCTGTAAATGAATAGTGTGTGTGATGAGTGTTAAGTAATAAGAGGGAAGTAACAAATGCAATTGTATTTGAATACTCTTCACATGTGGTACCATGTCAGATTAAAATAAAGTCCTAAGAATGAACAATTATTGTTTTATATTTGCTTCTGTTCTCATTAGAGCTTGGTATTAAGAGCAAGTAAATATTTTTGTAACATGATATATGCATATTAATGTGTTGTACATACTGATTATAAATTTACTTTATATTTTCTAGTAATCTCTGCTTGTAAATGATGGTTTATTGCTCAAAGCAATAAAATGAAAACCAGTGTGGCTTTCTATCTTTATGACAGAGGAATATACTTTTCTTTTCAAATAAAAATTCATACAAACTATTTTACAGCAAACATAATTTTCCGTGAAAGCAATGGATAAAACTGAATTGTCAATTAAGAAAAACCGTTAATCGTATGTTCACTCATTATATGCATGTATTGTATTATACTAGTCTGGATTGTGACAATGTGTCTATTGCACATTGATGATACCCTGAAAGGAAAAAATGGAAGTTAATAGGGATTAACAAGTGCCTTGCGTCTTTTCATGGAACAGTTTGAATTACCTTTATTTCTTTTCTAAGTTTAAGCAATCAGAAACTGAAGTGTTAAAGGAAAGGTACAAAAAGGATTTTTTTAAAAATTATTATGTTATTAATTGGAATACAATTAATTAAAAAATTGTTTCTTGATGGAAATTTGCAACTTTGTTATTAAAAACACAACTAACACTAATCAGAAGCCTATTTGCTTCCTCTCTTATTTGTCTTTTTCTTTTGGGAATTGTTTCATTAAAAGAATCTGATGTATGAACTTGGAATTAGGTACAGGAGTTTCAGATATCAATTTATAATATTTGTGTTATAAACAAATTGTATATTTCAGACTTTCAGAAATCAGAATTATGATATTTGAACGTACTGACTGAAGCCAGTATAGTCACAGTGCTGGGCATTGTGAACAGTCAATAATGATTGATGCCATTGTTCATAAATAATGTACTATACTAACTTATATTTGTTGTAAATAAATCATGCAATGTTAATATATGTAAAGTTTCAGCATGTAAACAGTGAACACCAATATAGAGGAAATCATTCCAACTTACAAGACAATTTTGTTGTTAACCTACTCATTATGTAACACATTACAATTGCTAGCTTCTCTGGAATATTTGTAATTAAAGGAATTGTCACACGATCTTTAATAGTGGAGTATCTTATAATTTTATGAGCGATGAAAGAAATTATAAGTTAACATAGCCCATTTCTGCTACTTCAATTTTAAATATCCCACTTAAGTATCCAGTTCAGCTTCTGGACCAATGATGACCTCCCTTCCCCCACCCCATTTCGATCAGGTTTTTCATCCAGTTTCCCTGACCCATTGAGCAATTGCTGAGATGGTTCCTTGTTTTGCTTCTTGATATAAATGTTCGTAATATGCACGTTTGTTGAGCTCTCCTTTTATTAATCATGGTAGGACCACATTAAGGGTTGCTGTTTTATTAGCAGTATTAAAAAAATCAAATTAATTTGTATAGCCATACAAATATTCTAAAGCGTGGAAGTGAAAAATCTCTGGCATTCATATTTTGCAAACCTCGCTCTGTTGGTACAGTCATTCATGATAGTTACATAAAAAAATTGTGGTTTTACAAAAGGAAATTGTAATTTCTTGCATTATTGGAAACACCTATATAATATTGAAATATTGCAATTTCTGTGCTACTAACACCTCAGCTATTATTTGAAAACATCCAATTCAAACAAAGCACCTGTGATGCATATCTGGAATCATTTCAGTAGTTAGGAACAGCTCATTTCTTACTTTTACAATTGAAGCAAACTCGAATAAATTTGACTGTAACAGGATTCACAGCAAATTATACAGAAGTGAACAACACATTCTTGCCAGCACAGTATTGTCAAAACGAATTTGTTTGGTAAATAAATAGGCTTGGTAAATAATTTTTTTTTTTTTTATCTAGGGCTTTTATCCAGCCAACAGCCTGTTACCCTTTACGCCCCGATGGGACGCATATTCGACCATACACTAGACACCAACACACTTGCGGGCTCCTCTGATCTGGGGTCAGCAGAACGCGAGGCCCTCCGCGACAACATATACGTACAAAGTCAAGGGACAAACAGCCATGCCCAAGGCGGGACTCGAACCCGCGACCCTTCGAACTGAAGCGCTGAGTCGGTACTTGCTCTTAGCCACCTCGGCCATCCAGGTTGGCAAATATTTTCTTAATTTTTGAAAAAAATACTTATTTCCATCTTATTCAGATTTCAGCCTGTTTGTGAGTTAGCCATAGTACATCATACACAGTTGATAACTAACGCTAATACTAATAAATGAATTAAATTAATAATGTTCTATGATTTGTAATATCAAGTTAATTTATAATATTTGCAAACTTAGTAAGACAAAGACTAATCACAATTGAAGAAGAAAAAAATAATGGAAGAACAATGTGGATTTCGCAAGGGGAGAAGTACAATAGATGCAATATTCACATTCCAATAAATTATAGAAGAAGGGAAAGAATGTAACTTACCAACATATATACTGTTCATTGACTACAAAAAGATGTGTGACAATGTAATTGGCAGAAGTAATGGGAAATTCTGAAAAGAAGAAACAGTACCAGAACATTTAATTAAAAATATACAAAGCCTATACCAAAATTCGATAATAGTTTTTAAAAGTGATCAAAGCGTAATACAGCAGATATACATCAACAGAGGTCCAAGACTAGGATGCACACTGTCACCACTACTCTTACATTTACTTAAATCACATGACAAAAAAATGGAAACAGAAAACTCGAGCAGGAATAAAGAAAACAAACAACCAGAAATTAGTGACAATATTATTCGCAGACAACCAAGTTATTATAACAGACTTAGAAGACACACTACAGAAAGCCGCCTTTGAGTTAAGCAGAATAAGTAAAAAATATCAAATGATTATTATATCGACTTATTATATATTGATAATACCTCAAATGAAGTGCAGGAAAATAAAACTTTAAAGTTCACAATAATGTGATTCAGTGTGATTACAAAAATATTTGTAAACTAGTGTCAAAAAAGACACCCTCTGTGACCAGATTCATCTAATATAATGAAAATTTAAAATTAAAATGTGCTAAAACTAATTTAACATTTAAGCCGAGAAACAGCAACACCTTTATTATGTAAGAATATAAAATAAATCCTTACGGTTTGGACACCCATGTTCGGGGTTGAGCAAAATACTTTAAATTTAGTATTTAAATACTTTGCCAAAATTCTTCATAAATAATTATTTAAATACATACTAAAAATACATTAAGTTTTGAATAGCTAAGTACATATGTTTTTAAAATACTAAAATACTAAAAATACCCAAAATACAGAAAATTCAATAATTTTTTATTATTACTTTTTTATTGCAACAATTTATTGTAATTGTCAACTGCAATATATTGATAATTGCCAGTCATAAATTTCTGAACAATATAAGTCTAACTCAAATAAGTGGAATTTCCTTTTAAAGCGCCCAGTTTTTCAAACAAATCATCAGACAATAAATCCTTATTTGGCGATTGTAAAAAAAAAAATTTAAAAAAAAAATCAACAAAACGGTCGTTCAACTGGCGCGAATGAACATAAACTAGTGTTATAATTAGGGGGCAGATTTTATCGAAGTGCCATTTTTACTTTCTCGTATACATACGTATATACGGGAGTAAAATACGTAGTATAGAGAAAGTTATGTAATGCTGCGGAAAATCGATTTCGAGATTTCACCGGAAATAAACGTTTTGGGGTCCCCTGATACCGAAAAAGTGTTTTTCTCAAAACGTTCGTCCGTCCGTCAACACTGCTAGCGCCTAAACCATGTGTACAATCTTTCCCAAATTGAAGAAAGCCCTGTCGATCAGGCTCTAGTTGAAGCTTTGAGATCTTGAACAACATTCTTTAATATTTGGAGGTACTCTATATGAAGCCCCGCGGACATTTTCAAATTTTCTCAAAAGCGGCTTCAAATTATTTAAATTATTTCTTTAATTTTCTTGTACGAATTGAGCTACGCTTATAAAGGTTAGAAATACGCTTATAAAGGTGACGTAGGTCCGATTTTTACGGTTAACTCTGGAGTTTCGAAAATTGCAAAAATTTTTTCCGGTGTATTCCTACAACTATAAAATTAAAGATATGGATTTTTCCTTCAAACGAAATTATATCAGTTGTCCGTTAAGAGTTGTATCATGAAGGTCATGTACGTTTCTTCTAAAATTTTAGTAATTTTCGTGCAATAGATCGTGAAATATTTGACAATTTAAAAAATTACAAAAACAAGATATTCTAAAAAACGGCTCCAATTTTTTTTCTTTACATTTTTGGTAGAGTCAGTACCAAAGGCCGTTACACTGTAAAAGATATTTGACATTTATCTTTGATGAAGAACTTTGTGGAAGTTCTTTGAACCTTAATGAGAAAACTTTGACAAGAAATTTGACGAACGTATTACATTTTGTCCAATATTATATGAACTAGTTTTGTTCGCGATTTACGATGGATGACGCTCAAATAGTTGTTTGTGCTACTTTATGTTTTATAATAACTAATCTATGTTTAATGCCGATGAAGGAAAAAGTAAAGAGGAAACTTTTGAGGGTGAGGCCTTAGAATAATGCAATGGTATACATCCATGATGATGTTATGGGTCGCACATTGTGAAGCATTAATTCAAGAACTTCGAAATGAAGAATTATTTGAGGATGGATGAGGAGACATTCAATTTTCTTTGTCGTTCCTCCTTCTTTCGAAATTGAGTCCTCTGATTTGAAAGTTTAAAAAAATGTATCTTTCTGAAGTGGGCATTTTTCAAGCCCGTAATTTTCCACTTCTCGGGAAAATGTGTCTCGGGAAAATGTAGTCCGGATAAACTGTTTTATATAAACATTCTAATTGCTCGCACTCTGAAATTAAAACTTTGGTTGAAGCAATACCACTATATCGGGCGCCATGTTACCAAATGTATGATAAAACTTGGACGCTTCAGACTACATTTTATCCATGAAATTTTATAAAAGAAATCTTGTATAAAATATTGGCTATTACACTGTCATATTTATTTTATAAAATGTCTTTGACAAAGATCTTTTACAGTGTAATACCGGCCAAATGCACCCTATTCCATGACAAACGCCATATTACCTATTCATTAGTTTTTCAAAAATTACAAAAATGTATTTTTTTTACCAGTCTCTCACGTCCGTAATATTTACATTAGAGGCGATTTTTTCATGTTATTGTATTTATGAGTAAATTCCCGTTAAATAATGACTCTTAAGTTAAGTCTGTTAAGTTTCTCGATAAAAACAAGAGGTTTCTATAAACATGAGCTCAAAATTCCACATGTTCAAAAACTTTTCTCAAAAATGGCTCCAATTTGTTTTGTTTTCTTTTTTTTAAATTTTTCTAATGGATAATGCTAATTGTACTGTTTAATATAATTCTTTTTTTTTCAACTCTTTCAATTCATTTTAACACTTGCTTTCCTCTTCAAAAACGAAAATTAAATATTTCACGGAAAAGCAATTCTTGGATAACACAAGGGATTAGGACATCTTGTAAAAACAAGCGAATTCTTTCTATCATTTCTAAACGTCATGACGTATCTCAAGATTTCCTTATCTACTTTAAAATATACAAAACATTGTTACGAAAAGTCATAAGGCAGGCTAAAATCATGAAAAACGATCAGGATATTTTGAACTCAAATAATAAAACAAAAGCAATGTGGAATATAATAAAAAATACTACCAAATCAACTAGAAAACCCGTAGAGAATGTTGTTTTAAAATATAACATTATAAATGTAAACGATCCGGCAACAGTGGCTAGTCTCTTTATTTTTTTTTATTTATTTTACGTCAAAAAACAGTTAAAAAACTGCGTATGACGGGCTATGGGGAAAAGTGAATTGTGTGCACATTTTCAAAATTCTGTGATCCCTACACTAAATCATATACTACTTAAGTTTTGAATTTTGAAAGGGAGAAAAAAAAACAAAAAAACTCCCATGTAATAAAATCGATTTTCAAGGATAAATAAGCAATAAATTTTGAATTTTGAAAGGGAGAAAAAACAAACAAAAAAAAACTCCCATGTAATAAAATCTATTTTCAAGGATAAATAAGCAATAAATTTTGGCTCTTATTACTTCCTGCCGCGACAACGTGGAAACGATAATTTGAATAATTGTATTTCCCACTGAATTCTAGAAGACGTGCACAGAAAATGAAGTTACATTTATGTCCAGAAGCAAAACAAGGGGCCATCTCAGCATTTGCTCAATGGATCAGGGAAACTGGACGAAAAACCTGATCGAGATGGGGGTCATTGACCCGGAGGCTGTAGTACAATAGTTGTTACAGGTTTTTTTATACACATTTATACAGTCCAAATGGTAAATAATGCATTATGTATCATTGTTAAAATTAATGTTACTTTTCTTGTGATGCTCAGTATAGTCTCTAATTGTATAGAAACAGTTATGCAGCAGAAACGATTTCACATGTGATTTAAACTTTTCTATTGAATTTAATCGTTTAATGTCATCTGGCAAAGTGTTGTAAAATAATGTACATGTATTGTATGTGAATTTTTTGTAATGAGCTGTTGATACTGTCACCTGATGAATATGATTTCTACGTCGAGTATTATAGTAATAGACTTCGGCATTTTCTGAAAATATATTCCCGCCCTTAAGCAAGTCATTTTTTACAAAAACCACTGATTCGTAAATAAAAAGACACGGTAATGGTAGAATTCCTAGATTAATGAAGATAGGCTTACATGAATCACGTGGGTGGGATTTGGTTATTATTCGTACAATTCGTTTTTGTAATCGAAAAGTCTGGGAGCTATAAGATGTATTTCCCCAGAATATTATGCCATATCTCAGGCGGGAATGAACATTCGCGAAGTATACACAACGAGCAGTATGAAGGCTGACTGAATTTGCAAGAATTCTGAACGCGTAGCATAATGAACTTAATTTTGTGTTCAATTCATTTAAATGGACGTTCCATTTAAGGTTTGACTGAATTGAGAGACCTAAAAATTTTGTTGCCTTAACATCAGTGCCTTAACATCTCTTTAACCAATACTTTTCGAGAATTGCTGCCGATCTCACCAAGGGTCTTCAGGCACAAAATTCAAAAACAGACAGTTCACCCAAAATTTTAGACACAATGTTCGTTTCCGAAACTTCTTCCTATGAAATTCTCAAAATAATCGGTAAACTAAAAAATAAATATTCGTCCGGTTTAGATGAATTCCCAGATTCTTTGTTAAAGACTTGTGCGTATGCCATTACACACCCGTTAACTCACATATTTAATGCATCTTTATGCACTGGAACGTTTCCAGATATTTTAAAAACAGCTAAAATTAAGCCGCTCATCAAAAAAGGCAACAAAAATGAAATTCAAAATTATCGGCCCATTTCTCTTCTATCAGTTTTTTCAAAAATATTAGAGAGACTTTTTTACGTACGAATGGAAACCTTTCTCACTAAACACGACGCGCTTTCAGATTGCCAACATGGATTTAGAAAATCAAAATCAACGGAAACAGCTATATTTTATTTTCTTAAAGATGTCGCCTCATCATTAGATCAAAACGAGGCACCTATTGGATTATTTTTAGATCTCTCAAAAGCTTTTGACATCATTGATCATGACATTTTACTTTCAAATTACCTACATTTGGAATCCGTGGTATTGCTCTAGATTGGTTATGTTCGTACCTTAAACAACGATCTCAGAAAGTTGAAATACCTTACTGGAATGATGGAACATTACGTACGCACCTTTCCGACTCTTTGCCCGTTGCATGTGGAGTTCCTCAAGGATCGATTTTAGGCCCTATTCTGTTCCTACTTTACGTAAACGATATGCCCTCGACGATTCGAAACGGAAGAACGGTTCTCTTTGCGGATGATACGAACATCCTTTGCAATAAAGAAACCGTAAATAGTACAATATCAGATGTTTCAAATTGGTTCCGAAATAACAAATTAATAGTAAACGAAAAGAAAACGGTTTTAATGCAGTTTTCCATTTCAAATAAACAATTCTGTGCTCCATTGAAAATGAACAGTGTACCATTGACTGATGTTAAGGCAACAAAATGTTTAGGTCTCTCAATTCAGTCAAACCTTAAATGGAACGTCCATTTAAATGAATTGAACACAAAATTAAGTTCATTATGCTACGCGTTCAGAATTCTTGCAAATTCAGTCAGCCTTTATACTGCTCGTTGTGTATACTTCGCGAATGTTCATACCCGCCTGAGATATGGCATAATATTCTGGGGAAATACATCTTATAGCTCCCAGACATTTAGATTACAAAAATGAATTGTACGAATAATAACCAAATCCCACCCACGTGATTCATGTAAGCCTCTCTTCATTAATCTAGGAATTCTACCATTACCGTGTCTTTTTATTTACGAATCAGTGGTTTTTGTAAAAAATGACTTGCTCAAGGGCGGGAATATATTTTCAGAAAATGCCGAAGTCTATTACTATAATACTCGACGTAGAAATCATATTCATCAGGTGACAGTATCAACAGCTCATTACAAAAAATTCACATACAATACATGTACATTATTTTACAACACTTTGCCAGATGACATTAAACGATTAAATTCAATAGAAAAGTTTAAATCCAAGTGAAATCGTTTCTGCTGCATAACTGTTTCTATACAATTAGAGACTATACTGAGCATCACAAGAAAAGTAACATTAATTTTAACAATGATACATAATGCATTAATTACCATTTGGACTGTATAAATGAGTATAAACAACCTGTAACAACTGTTGTAACACAGCTTCCGGGTCAATGACCCCCATCTCGATCAGGTTTTTCGTCCAGTTTCCCGGATCCATTGAGCAAATGCTGAGATGGCCCCTTGTTTTGCTTCTGGACATAAATGTAACTTCATTTTCTGTGCACGTCTTCTAGAATTCAGTGGGAAATACAATTATTTAAATTATCGTTTCCATGTTGTCGCGGCAGGAAGTAATAAGAGCCAAAATTTATTGCTTATTTATCCTTGAAAATAGATTTTATTACATGGGAGTTTTTTTGTTTGTTTTTTTTCTCCCTTTCAAAATTCAAAATTTAAGTAGTATATGACTTATTGTAGGGATCACAGAATTTTGAAAATGTGCACACAATTCACTTTTCCCCATAGCACGTCATAAGCAGTTTTTAACTGTTTTTTTGACGTTAAATAAATAAATAAATAATATAACGTAAAGTTCATTTTCGTGTACTCTTTTGTTTTTTCAACAATTATACAAATGTAATTTTTTTGAAATGTCTCTCACGCCGTTAATACGCACATTTTCATCGATTTGTACACATTATTACATTTATGAGTGGAAGTGCTTCAAATGATTTTAAAAGAGGTTTTTCGAAAAGTCAATAGATTCCTTTGAAAAGGAGCTTCAAATTTCGCATTTACAATAATGCTTAATCGCCATTTTCTTGAAAACGGCTTCAAATGTTTCAATGAAAATTGCTATTTAGAAAGAGGTTCACGTTTCTTTAATTTTCGTAAAATAATATTTCGGTTCCACTATAAGGAAACAGAAAAGCTGAGAAAATGTAAAAAAAATGTACTTTAGGCGACGATTGATAGCAGCTAGCAATAGGATATGGCAAGTCCGTAAAGCCAGTCTACACCAAGGAAATTAGAAAACTTTACTACGAGAAAGTCTGTGCCACTCTGTAACATCTCTATTTACTTTCTCGTATACACACGTATATATGGGGTAATATACGTATAGTATAGAGAAAGGTATGTAATGCTGCGGAAAATCGATTTCGAGATTTTAACGGAAATACAAGTTTTGGGGTTCCCTGAAAAAAAAAGTGGTTTTTTCCCTTCTTTTTTTTCTTCAAAACCTCTCTCCATCCGGCTGTCTGTCTGATGTACGTGAACAACACTAGCGCCTAAACTCTGCTTTCGATGTTTTCCAAACTCAATAAACCCTGTTGATGTGGCCTGAGTCTAAGCTCTGCGATTTTGAAAAACATTCATTAATTTTTGGGGGTACCCTATATTACCCCCCCCCCCGGGAAATGTTCAAAATTTTAAAAAAAGGCTCCAATTTTCTTCTTTAAATTTCTTGTAAAATTAGAGTAAAATACTCTTATAATGGTGGCATAGGTCCGATTTTCATGGTTAAGTGTGAATTTTCGAAAATCGCAAAAGTTTGAATTTTTTCGGCGTCTTCCTGCAAATAAAAATTGAAGACAGGTTTCTCATTCAAATGAAATTTCTTGTCCATAAATAGTTCTTTCATTAAGGTCATGTAGATGTTTTTCAACATTTTATTACTTTTCGGGCATTAGAGAGAGAAATATTGGCTTTTTTAAAAAATAACAAAAGCAATATTTTCCGGAAAAGGCTTCAATTTTTTTCTCTAAATTTTTAGAATCAATTAGTCGAATTGCTAGATGTTCCCTATACGATGACATAAACGCCACATTGCTATATTGTTTGTGTTTTTCAAAAATTACAAAAATGTAATTTTTTCACATGTCTCTCACGTCGGTAATATTTACATTAGAGGCTATTTTTTCATATTATTGTACTTATGAGTACACGCTCTTCAATTAATGTCAAATAAAGTTTCTCGAAAACTCAAGTTTTTGTTAAAATGAGCTCATAATTCCGCATTTTCATAAACGTTGAATCGCCATTTTCTCAAAAAGTTCTTTAAATTTGTTCAATGGATAGAGGTAATTGCACTATTTAATATGAGGTAAAATTCATTTCGGTGTTTTATTTAATTTTTTAAATACAAAAATATATTTTTTTAAATTTCTCATGCCGTAAATATACACATTTCCATCGATTTGTATGCATTATTACATTTGTAAGTCGAAGCGCTTCAAATGACTTTAAACAAAGTTTTTTCGAAAACTTAAAAATTTTCTGTAAAAATTAGCTTCAAATTTCGCATTTATGGTAATGCTTAAACGCCATTTTCTTAAAATTAGCTTCAAATGTTTCAATGCAAATTTCTATTTAGGAGGAGTTTTTACTCTTGTGTAGTCTTCTTGAAGTGATATTTCGGTTCTACTATTAGAAAACCGAAAGTTGAGAAAATGGCAAAAATTATACTTGGGGCGACGGTAGATTGCAGCTGGGAAGGGGACGGGGCAAAACTGTAAAGCCAGTCCACGTCAAGGAAATTAGAAAACTCTACTACGAGAAAGTCTGTGCATTCTGTAGCACCACTAGTTTTACTTTCTCTCACGTTAGTAATATTTACGCTAGAAGCGATTTCTTCACATTATTGTACTTACAAGTACATCTGCTTTAATAATGTCATGTCACAATGTCATAATGTTTCCATTAACCCGAGTTCAAATTTCCCCATTATCGGAAACGCTCAAACACCATTTTCTCAAAAAATGGCTCCAAATTTTTTCTTCAAACTTTTCCTACGGATAGAGGTAATCGCACTGTTTAATATGACGTAAAGTGCATTTTGATGTGTTCTTTTATTTATTCAAATTTACACATATTTCTTTTAATATATCTCACGCCGTTAATATGCACATTTCCATCGATTTGTATATATTATTGCATTTGTGGGTGGAGGTGCTTTAAATTATTTTTAATAAAATTTTCAAAATCTCAATAGATTCCTGTGAAAAAGAACTTCAAATTTTAAATTTGAAGTAATCCTTAATCGCCATTTTCTTAAAATCGGCTTCAAATTTTTCAATGAAAATTTCTATTTAAGACGAGGTTTAATTACTCATCTTTAATATTCTTGAAGCAATATTTCGTTTTTTCTGTTAGGAAACCGAAAAGTTGAGAAAATATAAAAAAAAGATGTACTTTGGACGACGATAGATGGCAGCTGGCAAGAGAATGGGACCACATCGTGAAGACAGTCCACACCAAGGAAATTGGAAAAGTTAACTACGAGAAAGTCTGTGCCATTCTATAGCACCACTAGTTTTAATATTGGACATACTATTTCTCTCAATATTGCGCGAAAACTACTAAAATTTCAAAAAACTTTGCAGGAACTTAATAAGAGAACTAATGTTGGAGAACAAATTTCGCTTGACGGAAGTCTCTATCTTTAATTTTATAGTTGTAGGAAGATGCTGAAAAAACTTTCAACTTTCGCAGTTTTCGAAAATTCAGGGTTAACAGTGAAAAACGGTCTCGTCATCTTTGTAAGTTATTTTACTCCATTCTTACAATGAGTTGAAAGAAAATTTGGAGCTATTTTTGGGAAAATTTTAATATTTCCCAGGGGCTTTATGTAAGGAACCCCAAAAAATGAAAGAATGTTATTCGTAATCGCAGAGTTTTGAGTGAGGCCAGATCGCCGGAGTTTATTCAGTTTGGAAAAATTTCTACGCATAGTTCACAGACGTAGACGGACGGAAGGACGTTTTGAAAAAAAACACCTTTTCGGTATGAAGGTCACACAATTTCTGAAATATATCTGCACATCGAGTTAGAGGAGAAATTTTCTACATTTAGAACAGATTTATCAACCTTTTCTGCATCATGACAATACGTATTTTTTTGTTGAAAAAACAACGCATTTTGTGCCGAATTGCAACAAAATTTAACAAAAAATTTGGTACCTTTTAATGTAAAGAGATTTCATGTAAAGTTCCCCAAAAATTAAAATATCGGGTACAAATCCAAGGGGCCGCAACATCACTCAGATCGATTGAGGAAGGTCAATTTTGGAGAAAATCTGCTGAACATTTTTGATCCGTTGCCATTTTTGAGAAAATTTTTAAAATGTCCGAGGGCTTCATGTAAAGTACCCCAAAATTTTAAAGAATATTTTTTAAAAGGCGCTAGGGTTTAGGCGCTAGGTTTGTTCACATACGACAAACGGACGGACGGACGTTTTACCGTCAATCGATTTTCCAGTATCAAGGACCCTCCAAAAATGGATTCTGAGTACACAATGTATTACAGGAAGTAATTTACTATATATAGGGACAATATTTATTCACTCTTTCGTTACCAGGGCCGCGCATTAAGAATTTTTGTGTCGAAAATTCGCAATTTTTCGGCGCACGGAGAAAATACTTTATTATTTATTTTCTGCATCTTCAAATTTCAATCATAGGTATATATTAAAACGGAAACATATACTTTAAAATATATATATTTGGGATTTAAAAGGCTTGTGTTACGTGTGAGGGAGAAAGTTAAAAGTACAGAAATTTAAAAAGTTGTCTTGTTAGTAATCTTTTAATTGTATTTTTAGTTGAAATAATTATTTATTGATACAGTATTCTCCAGATTTCAAATATGTTGTAGAGCTAATTTAAATATTTATTCACATAATCTTCCCTCTTGTTAATTAATAGACTTTCAACAATATTCATCATTATTAACGCACACTGATTTCCGGATAGAATTTTTATTACTATTCTTCTTTACAGAAAACTGTCTTTGCCCTTTACTAATGGGAATAATTCAAACGTACCGCCAAATAGATGTTTTTGAATGTCCTTTATTCATAAGCAGTATTAGTAACGCAAATAGATAAAACAAGTATTTAAATTTCACAACGTCTTTTTTTAAATGCATTAAAGGAATTGCAAATCTTCCTTAAAACTACTTTTTAGAGATTCAAGTCAAATACAAGCGGAAGTGCAAAGTCTCCATGCTTTTCCTTTGCGGAACCTTTGGATCGGAATCGTTGAGGCAGTTTCACTTGTTTCTCTTTGGGTTGGTTGTCGGTTCTTCCGGGACAAATCCACGATGGTAAGTTGGCGTTTACTCATTTTATATACATTTGTATCAAATTTTACTTTTTCAATCCTATCATTTTTACTAGAAATGAATGTTCTTTTACACTGTTTGGGTAACATGTATTTATTAAATGATGATATTTGTAAGCCTCGGGTTATGTTTGATATATGAAATTTCTCTAGGGTCGTGTAAGAACGAAGACTGTGAAGAAGGCTGCTCGTGTGATTATTGAGAAATATTACACGAGGCTGACTTTGGATTTTCATACCAACAAGAGGATATGTGAAGAAATTGCAATCATTCCCAGCAAGCCTTTGCGCAACAAAATTGCAGGGTTAGTGGTTTGAAACATGAAAGTGAATTCTATATTACTTGTTCAATATTCTATGAATGTGCAAAACCGTCGAGAAACTTATTTATATTTCATTAATTTAGCGTCTTTAGTTACTATAATATGCGTAGTTAAGTTGCCTTTAAAGGTAGTTGTATTATCCAATAATATACATTTAAGGTTTTTTATATTGACCTGTTGCAAACCTGTCATGCATGATTAATGCAAGAATTAAGTGAAAAAATGTATTTTTTTAAAATCTGTAATATGTTAGTCTAATTTTATTTTAGTATTGTTATTCTCGAATTTGAATTTAAAACAAAACGGTGAAAACTATGTAATAGATAGATATATTTGATCAATTGAAGGTATAACACCTGTTGGTAGAAATAAATCTGCACATTTACTATTTAAACTTGGGAATCCCTTCACCACTGTTATATTTGTATCTTATACTATCAGTCAAACATAGTTACCATGCCTGAGTAATTGAAAATGTATTTGTGTGAGCAGACTTAATACAGATTAATTTTGCTGAAAAAAGTATCCCTTGCCTGGCCCTCCTCCCACTACAAACTGAAAGAGCTCAAAAAAATGTGTTCATAGTTATGCTACAAAGCAATAGTATTCTTTTTACTTATAAATTTATCCATTAACAGGTTTGTTACTCATCTTATGAAGCGTTTGCGCCATAGTCAGGTGAGAGGAATATCCATCAAACTGCAGGAGGAGGAGCGTGAACGAAGGGATAACTATGTTCCTGAAGTATCAGCTCTTGAACAAGATATTATTGAAGTGGATCCAGAGACAAAGGAAATGTTGAGAATGCTGGTATGTTGCAAATGTGAATTGGGTAGTCTCTGTGCCCCAAGTTATTAAATAAAATTATGTAAAGTGTATTCATGAAAACCTTTCATTTTTACAGGATTTCAATAACATTAATGGACTTCAGTTGACTCAACCTCCCAATCAAAATTACGGTCGTCGCCCATAAAAAAATCTCCATATTGTATAACAATGTTTAAATATTAAAATATAAATGGATCCTATGTGTGTTTATTTATTTCCTGTGTACTTTGATCCTATGGAACCTATTATAATGAACCTCAAATTGAATTGAAAAATATTATTTTTAACTAGGGAATTAATACCTTAGTATTAGAATATCAATTTATAGGTTAAGGCTGCAATATAAGGCTCTAGTCAGTTTTACACCTAGTATCAGGTTATAATTGTGAAGTTATCAATTACTGTCAATTTACAAGAATTTAGAACTTACGAAAAGAAAAAAATGTAAGAGAAAGAATTAGTACTTCTGTACTTAATAGGATCGTCCTACACTTCCCCTTCCATTGGTTCTGGTCAATGCGGCATGGTTCGCACAGCTTTGTTGACGCGCAAGGATACACTGTGCAGGCAGGTCCTCGACAATCGCAATACGTTTCTTGTTTAGTCCTCCGAGCACCGAGTCCTGCACGCAGCCACTGCTGAGATCGCATGGAGAGAACGAACTGTCAGTGTTGGCAGATTACCCTACCTTTTGGTATAGCGTGTAGGGTAATTGAATACATATAATGATATTGCAAAGAAAATAATGGAGTGCCCTCACCTGACTAGCAGCGTGAAAATTAATAATGATCCACGACAGGAGAAAAGTGATTTAACAAAAGAGTGGCAATGTGCAGGTGCGTATGGATTTTACTTATCTCAGTATGCTGTGATTTCCCAAAAATATTTTTGAGTGGGGAATTAGAAATTGACTTTTATTCACCGTTCATGAATACGAGTAGCAACTAAACGAAATTGCCATTTCTCGTTTGCATGGGCCTCCATTGTTGGAGCAAACGAAACGCCAATACTAACGTACATTATTGTGGTGATTACGATGCGGGATATGTTAATTATCATACCCCCGAAACTTAATTTAAGATGTGTATGATCCTTTCGTCTTTTAGAATTGGTCAACTGGCCGCAATGAACGCAATTTGTAAACGAGATTTGAATAAATGCTGGATGAATATGCTTTAATCATTGAAAACTGAGATTGAAAATTGTTTGCTATTCATTACAAAGAAAAGAAATGCTTGGCCCAACCATTTGTATCGAGGAGGGCAATTTGATTTCTCTGAAGTTATTCACGTTTGAAATCTTAATAATACTAACTGCATCATTCACGTCATTTTATATATTTGAAAACAAAAACGGGATTTGCCCGTGATTCCCCCCCACACACACGTATCCTGAGAAATTTTTAACGAAAATGCCTGTAATTGTTTATATACGTACATTTTTTCTGCTAATCTTATCCTAGTGACTTATTTTATTTACAGTGTGTTCAACTACTGAGAGCCCTTGGTTGTGCTTGCATTGTGGAATTGTGAATTGCGGCCGATATGTTAAAGGTCATGCCAAAGAGCATTCTGAAGAGCATGAAGAACATACAGTTTGTATGGATTGTGAAAATTTTTCTGTATTTTGGTGTGTATAGCAGTATTTTATTGGTCAAGAATCCGTTATTTTGTGTGTTGTGTTTGTAGATAATTTCCTTTTGCTTATTAACTATTTGTAGCTACACCTGTGATGAGTTTGTGTCAAATGACACAGAGAATGGCTTACTAGAGCAGTTGCGGCAATGTTTGTGTGATAAATATGAATCGACTGGTAGTGAAGACAATATGTCATCAACATCAAATGAAAACCAATCATCATGGAAATCAATAACACTTGCCTCTAAGGAAATTCAAGAAAATGTTAGAATGCTTCGCCCTCGCTCAAGGAAGAGGTAGAAACAATATTCTGTTTTATAGACTTTTGGACTTTTGCTGTAGTAAGTAAGAATTGTTGATTTTACCTTTATGATAGTTATGTTTATTTAATTTTTTTAGCAGGTGTCATTTCATGTAAATATATAGAATGGACATTAATTTTTAATTATAGTTCATTGTTTCAATTCCATAGTTCACATAAAATTATACCTTTGGGGAGATGTAATTGATTAATTGGTTAATTTCCTTTTCATTTAAAAGAACTCATCCTACAGAGAGCAGTGAAAACCATAGGCATAAAAGGCAACTTATGGAGAAAGAGAAAACTAGCCCTAAACTTCGAGAGAAGAAAGTCGTGGGACTGAGAAATTTAGGGAACACTTGTTTTATGAATGCAGTTTTGCAGTCTCTGAGGTGAGTTCATATGTTAATGTTTAGTCATTTTAACAGCCCTCTGTGTTAAGTGAATTTTTGGTTATGTATTAATTTTTTCTCCCCAGCAACATTCAAGAATTTTGCTATTATTTCAAACAACTTCCTTCATTTGATTGTCAAAGAAGTAACGGAAAGCGGGTGTACCATTCAAGAAGTTATAAAGAAACAAACGATGCATTAATGACAGAAGAATTGAGGAAGGTCATTATAAGTTTAACTCAGGGTGGAACAAAAGGTGCTATATCACCTGAATCCTTATTTTTAGTCATTTGGAAGGTTGTGCCTCGTTTTAGGTAAGCATGTTAACTTTTGTTAGACTGTCAGTTATTTTTTAGTCTAGTTTTGGATTAAGTTTGACACGATTAAAGATAATTTTTAGTGAATAATGGTCACCAAAGTAAAAGCAGTAAAAAGCTGTTACTTGCGATGTATATGTATTCTTTTGAAACTCAGAGATATTGAACATGTCTACAGAGGTTATCAGCAGCAAGATGCTCATGAATTTCTGCGATATATGTTGGATCGTCTGCACACAGAACTTTTGCACCTTTTACCAGACTTCACCCAACAGGAAAGTCCATACATCTCTCTTGCCCAGAAAGGAAGAACTTCCATTGTTACTAGTGTTTTTGGAGGAACTCTTCAAAGTGAAGTAAGTTACTTTCACCATCTCTAGACCTTACATAAAAGTTTTGTACAATATATTAGAAAATTTATTTTTGTGATTGAATCATGTAAATATAGAATCTTTTATCCTTGTGAAGGAGCTTGTTGATTTGTTTCTCTCAATTGTGTGATCATAACTTATAATACATTGTCTATCTTTCTCTGGCAGGTTCGGTGTCTGAACTGTTGTACTGAATCAAAGAAACATGATCCTTTCCTTGATCTCTCCCTGGATATTCCAGAAAAATTTCAGTTTATCCCCAAGAAATCTAAAGAGAGTGAAGAAACATCTCCTCCTTGTAGCATTACTGGTAAATATATGGCATCACTGTAGTGTGATTTTATAAATTTGTTGTGGATATTGTCACAGTGATTGGATTAAAGAAAGCAAAGAATGAAAGTAGATGTAGAATTGGTAAATGGAAATATTTTACAAATTTTGATCTTAAATCTCAAGGTACAACTTCACGAAGTTCATTAAATAAATTCCAGGTCCTTTCCTTTTAACATAGCTAATTATTTGTTTATTATTATTATTTCAGATTGTTTAACGAGTTTTATAGAGGTTGAAGAGTTGGCTGAGACTGAACTTTATTACTGTAATAACTGTAAGAGTAAGCAAAGATCTACAAAACGCTTCTGGATTCGCAGATTGCCTAATGTACGCTAAGTAGTTCGTGCTGTATTACATGTAAAATTTGCAAATTGCCCAGAAAATATTTTAAAGTTTAAATATGAAATCCCTTGTTTGCAGGTGCTGTGTCTTCATTTAAAACGGTTTCGGTGGCATAACTTCTTCCGTACCAAAATAGACACGCATATATTATTCCCTGTGACTGCCTTGGATATGTCTCATTTTGTTCTCAGCAGTATGAGAGACACACGACGTTCAGGAACTGGAAGTAATCTTTATGATTTAGCTGCTGTAATTGTTCATCATGGAACAGGGTTAGTGAATTACTGCTACATGACAAAAATTCTATTAATAAGCCCACACTTGGTTATTTTATTTTGTTTTAAAATTTTGGAATGTTTAATTCAAGCTCATGATGTCAGTCATATTTATTTTTTTCTTTTTAATTTCTTGAATATATAATATTGCTGCAAAAATGAAATTTTTGAGATCACTGATAACAAAACAGTGATAACAAAATATTAAAGAACATTTTTCAGTTTGTCTGTGAGCAAAATTAGCACCAAAATGGCAAAAAGGATTTTCTCTGAAATGGAAATTCATTGGTCCATCTTAAGGCTGTGAAAAATTTTAATGGACCTTCTAATTTTTTTTATGAAACTCATTCTACAATTTAAAAAAAATTCTAAACAATGACTCCACATTTTTTCTTTAAATTTTGTGTTCAAATAGAGAATATACTATGCATGTTAATGTGGTTGTTCAATCGTAATTTTGAAAATTGTAAAAGTTTTTTAGCCTTTCCTTCACCTTTATTAAAATAACATGACATGTTAACTTGTGTGTCCCAGGCAATAAGGCTTTCATTCAGAACATAAATGGAAAATTATCGAACACATCTGTTTGGAAATGGTAACATGTAGTATTGTCTTTCCTCTTTAAGTCTATCTGTATTTTACTGTCATTTAAATATAAGGTAGAGTGAGAATAGAAAAAACAAAAGAAAAAACAAACTACTTAAAATTTTTATTTGTGCTCAAAGTAACTATTACAAAATATGGGGAAAACGAAGTGAACTTCAACCAACAACAGTAATTATGATATTTTGTTGAAATTCAGAAATAGTTCCATTTGCATATTTATTTGTTTCTGCCATCATTTATATAAATATACTGTGGTCAAAAGCGATAAAAAAATTATCTTGTTCAGTTGATTCTTCTTTTACAGAAAATTTTATTTCACTGGTTTTCTCAAACCCTGGTAATTCAGGTTGTTTATCAATTTTATTCTAAAGGAAATGAAAACGCTTGAATTTGAAAGATTTCAACAATAGAATCATTCACCCTATTATCACGTTCCTCAATATCATTTTCATTGCTCAAACTAGTCAACAATCCAGGAAGAAAAATTGTTGTTTTCATCAAGGGAATCCAGTTATTATCCATTATTCAAAAACTCTTGAATTTCTGACATTCAGAGATGTGAATTTGTCAGCATGTCATTAACAGCTTGAACAGACTTACAAAGAAAGACATTCTGAACGTAATTGACAATGCCTGCAAACACAAATAACTAATTGCTTCCAGGAATAAATTGAAAAAGACCTGCAACTAGTAGAGGCACACATTGGCAATTGCTATGCGATCTTTTTAGCGACATTAGAAGTGTATTCCAGGTGTTTATGAATATTGGAGAGATGTTTCTAGCCTGTCAAAGAAGACAGATGTTGAAGAATGTATGACATATGCCCATATGAATGTAGGAGAATGTACTATCTATATTTACATTGCAGTAAAATGAAGATGATGTATCAGATATGTCTTTAAGATCAAAGGAGATAAATGTCATAGACTGCTTTTTAGTATATTTCAGTATATTCATAGTTTTCAAGCAATTTTGAATCAAATTTATTTTACAGCAAATAAATAATTAAATAATAGGTGTCCATTTTCCAAAAATACCTTCTAACATTTTCTAATAAATGGCTTCAAATTTTTTCATATATTTTTTGGCAAGCTTTGAGCAATGCGCACTGTGTCATGCTACATTAGTGCCTTTTTCATTAGAATCTGAAAAGTAAAAATCTCAAATGTCATTGTTATTTCTTAAATGTTGTGTAACATTGATTCACAATAATGGTTTTCCTGCTTTTTGGACTCTCTTCCAACAAGACCTAAAAGTAATATGACTTAAGATCAAACAAACAAACCAAGATCATTGATGAACTGCAAATTGACATTTTACTGTTTCCAAAGGGGTATAGCCCACCATTATGTTCTCAAGAAACTGAATCAGCATTAACCATTTGACTGCTCTAGGCATGTTGACATGTGGAAAATTTCCATGCCAGAGGGCCTTTTAATGTGTCAGCACGCACAGTCCGGCAGTCACTGGGATCCTCTGGATTTGTACAGTCGACAGGCCATTCTCATAATGCCTTTTATGAGGGCCAAATGATTCCTGATATAATTTTAGCAGAATCTATGTGTGGTTCAGCACACTTACTTGATATTTTGTTGCTGTTCAGGATCGCTGGCCTTGCATTTCTATTAGTTTCGGGTTTTGCTACAATACAAATGCTTATTGTGTGGTTTCGTTCCCTCTTATGTAGGAATGACCAAAGCTGGTTACTTTAAATTTTGTAGGCATCACTAGAGTTAGCTTCAGGAAGGGTTGGGAAGTCTCTCGCTCACCACGGACTGCCTCACAAAAAGAAATTTACATTCGCACTCACACTTTCTTATTGCTGTTTACTTTTCAATTCTTCAAAATGCTGGGATCCTTGAAGTCCTGTTAGGTCCCACCTAACTCATATTTTCTTACTTTTGTTACTTGCCTTTTACTGGTTGAGTTGTTCAAAGTTTTCTCTGTATCTGCGTTTGGCTGTGAGTGGATTTGCTCCAGAATCTCCGAAGTTTCCATGGCTGACAGCATTGACCACAGCCTGACTGGCAGGCTCAGCACAGAGCGATGGCGACAGCCATATGAATTGCGCACACCGTGTGACTCATTGTAGGCGTGCTAATAGCAGTCAAAGGGTTAAATTAGTGTCTATGCACCGAATAGATATTGTCAATGCTAGGGCAGGAAGCAAACAGATGATACTGAACATTAAAAATTATGAGTTCATTGCCACAAAGCGAGAAAACTTTGGTAAAAGAGCAACAAACAGCTGTATATTGATTTTTTCTTTTGCAATTTCGTACAAAATTGTAACTTTATTGGTGCAAATGCACATTGGTGCAAATGCATATTTGCACATTATTATGTGCAAATATGTAAACAGTTAAGTGTAGTGGACAAAATCAAATATGAAGTTATTCATAATTAATATCTGCTGAATATATAATGCTGAAAGGTTTTGCCAGGTTCTACACATTAAAAAAAAAGTATTATAAAATTTTAGAATAAACAAATTGAAAAAAAAGAAGATATTAGAAGCTGTGTAATTAAAATTTTATGAAAATGAAATGCGAACAATTTTTTTTCTTGGAATTGAAAATTGGGTAGTTAACTGAAGTACCTCAAAGTTATAAAAGTTTTTGAGTACTTCAAGCCTAAACTGGAGAAATTTCAAACACCTTCTCTGAAACTGTCCATTTTTTTCAAAATCGTTATTGTATGAAGAGTCATTAATGTCTTCTGTTACATTCTGATGGTCCCATTGCAGAATTTGAGTTTAAAAATAAATTATGTAAATGTAAAAATTAATTGTTATTTATATCTTTTGTAGTGATAGGTCCACTGATCAATATTTATGTACACAATACATTCTTTGATGTGTTGACTGCCATATCAGTTGTGTGACACTAATTTCTAAGGTCCTGGGTTTGAGTCCTGACAGCGGCAGGATTTTTGACACTAGCTTTTTAGATAGGTCGAATTCAGTTGTTCTCTGGAGGAGAATTCTAGCGGGCGGCTGCTCTGATCGGTAGTTTTCCGTGGTTTCTCCAATCAACACCAGGCGAATGCCGGAGCAGTACCCTACCAAACGAGCCATGGACCGCGTGCGATCTGTCCTTCCTCTTCCTAGTCCTATCCTCTCCTCTTACACACGCACACGCACACGCACACACACACACACATGCACTACACTACCACGTATTCCGGGAGACCGGTCGGGAGCTTAGAGCTTGTCCCGGCTGGGGCGGTGTCCCGCTAATGGGAGAGTCCTGGTTAGGGAGGAAACCCTGCTAGCCAGTGGTAGGTTGGTGCCAGATCTCACCATCCAGTGGGGGAAGATGACTGCCATCTATCGAGCAAAAACCATGCACTACACTTATGGGACTAATGACCTAAGCTGTTGACATGCCCGGAATCACTACCCAACTAACCAAATCTAACATTAAAAATTAAATTAATTAAATTTCTCAACTATTTTGTTTTTCGTACTAAGCCCCTTGACATTCTGGAAACATATATTTCATGGACAAGAGTCTTTGTTTAATTTTTTTGTCTACGAGGCACCTTTTTCTTTTTCAGCTACTTTGTTTTTTTGTTAAACTCAACTGTTTGTTAATATTTACATTATGGGGCTTTTTTTTTATACATTATTGCATTTGCGAGTTCAAGTGCTTCAAATGATATCTTACAAAGTTTCTTAAATTCAAAAATTTATGCTCACGCGACTTTTCACGAAATTATATTTTTCTATAAACTTCTTGTTCAGACGATTTGCATATAGGACCAGGGTTTAGCGTTCTATTACATTCTTAAAGTCATTTCAGTTGAACTATTAGGGGACTGCAAAAGTGAGAAAATTTGTAAAAATGTCTTTTAGGCACTGATGGGTAGCAGCTGGGATGAGGGCAATTGCACCTTTTGTTCTTTTTGTAATGGTCTGCTTTTGTTGGTAAGACATTATGGGTATATAAAATGTCATATGCATTTGACTGCCATGACCCTGAAGTGAAGCCATGTCAATCACAAACGGGTCACACATATTATTACTCAAATCCATAATTATGAAAGAGAAAAAAAGGTGAAGAAAAGACAAAATAACTTAAGTCTCCATTCATTTTCTAAATAAATCACTCCTCGCCCCAGAGGAGGCATACACAAAAATTATGACAGTCAATGCGTTAGTAATAAATCACATCACATTACAATGTTTCAATTGTTATTTGTTCAGATGATCAATATTTGTATGCATTACTTTTTCAAGTTTCGGGAAAAAGTAGTTCGCCGAAAATGGAACCAGAACCGTTTTCTTTACCATTCCTGGTTATAGATAAAGAAAAAATTTGGATCGGTATTTGAGAAAAATACTTTTTATTTTTACAAACTGCATTAACATTAGTTGAAAACGCAAGGAAAAAAATTTTGAATAGTTTTTGAGAAAATAATTGTTCAAATAAAATTTCACACAAGAACTACTAGTATTTTCAAGAAATTGAATATGACTTAATTTGAAGCTCTATTGTTGATGAACAGATTTCATTAAGGAAAAAATTTCCATCTTCATTATTGAAAGAAAATGCCCCCCTCCCCAGAATATTTCAAACTTTTGCAATTTTAAAAAAATAGGGATTTTGATGAAAATGAGACCTGTGCCATTCATTTAAGTCTTCTACAGTATTTGAGGACAAAGTTTTAGCCAAATAATTGGAGTCATTTTGGGAAAAATGAAAATGTGAGGCCTCATGCACTGTACACTCAAAAATAAAAATATCCATTTCAAATCAAGCAATATCAGTTAGATTGATCAGGGAATATCAGTTTTGATGAAAATTCTGCTTATGTTTTAGTTGCTAGCTATGTTGACAGACAGAAGGGTGAACAGTTGTTCTTTTCATAATTCAATTTTTAGGTTGTCAACGTAATTTGATCAACGACCTGAACACAAGTGGATTCATTATCAGGGCCGTGCAATTAGTTATTCCCCACAGCATTTCAATACCTTTTCTTCACTGCGTAAACATTGAAAATTATATTGTGTTAATGGAAATTTTCTCTAACTATAGAAAGTATTGTTTAACAAATATTGAGTGTATTTGAAGGTAAAAAATGTATTAATGGATATGGGAATTTAAAGTTTTGAAAGTGAGGAAGGCAAAAGAACATTGTTATAATGGCAAAAGATTTTGTTCAGTGACATTCTCATGTATAGATTTGGTGTCGATACAGATATTGTTGCCCATGTAGTTAGCATTCTATGAGGTTAATTTTCCTTGTGGTGTTGGTTTTAGGTGATTCATGGAAATGGACTGAGCTATTATTCAATCGATTTGGTGCAAAAGAGTTTCAGGAGAGATACTTGGACAAAATTAGAATCTGGTCTATATTGTGTGTGGTAATTTTACTTTGTAGTTATTACGTAAATAACTATCTTATTACTATATGGGGTTGGAGAATGTTCAACTGAGGATTTAGGCCCAAGTTTGATAACAAGTCAAGTATTGTAATAAGATGTTACAATATAAATAGCCGGCATTGTTAGCAGAATTGCTGAACTATACTCAGTGAAGTCATGGAAGTTAAGCAACTCAAGACACCACAGATTCCTGGATGTGTGACTATTTGGGAAACCGGTTACGAACAGCGCTGAGCCCCTGGCCAAATTCATAAAAGCATTCGCTGACTGTGATGTGATGAGACAAAATAACAAAACCTTAATGCAGGATTACTTCTGAATGCACCTAATGCACAAGAAGGGCTAAGAGGCTTGTTACAAAGCTGCTACAATAAAAAAAAAAATCATTCAACGTTTTATTCATTTAAAAAAAATTCATGTATACTACATTTTTCGCTTATATTTGGCTGAGGAAATGTCTGATGGATGTTGACAGTAGTTGATAGACTAAGGGTTATTAGAACATTACTTGTTACGAAACTAATAAATGATTCAAACTAATGTATTTATTAAATATGTCTGTGTTAAAAATGGAGATTTTTGAAATTAAATGGTTCAAGAACAATTCAAGCAAACTAGATATCTGAGTAGTGTAATTTGAACTTAGGAGGCAGAAATAAATTTACTGTAATGTTTTTAGTAGAATTAAATGCTGTTTTTTTTTTTTTTTAACTATTTTGATTAGCTTCATAAGCTTGTTAGTTTGCGACTTGATTTTGTGGAATTATTGTGGATTTAAGACTTTTATATCTTCTTTTATTTGCAGGGCAGGATCTGGGCATTACACAGCATTTGCCATTAATGATGGTAAGTTTTTCTCTCTTTTTTGGTGGCTGATATTTGAGTTCATAGGATTTAAATAGAATGCAACATGGGTGAAGCAGATATCAATTTTTTTATTAATGGATATTAACTATAGATACATAATACACAAAAACAATATGTTAATGTAAACAATTTGTGAAGAAAATATTTCATTTTCAAATGTGGACCCAAGTGTTCCATTCTACTTTTGGATTCTGTAGGGAAAATGTAATATTTGTCTTGTGTGTGTGCATACATGGTTGTTTAGAGATGTTTTCACCTCTTCGTCTTTGATCAGCCTCTAAGTTGTAGAGACTGTTCTGAGGCCTGTGTACTTAATAGAATCATTTCTGAGCGTAATAATTGCTGTTCATATGCTTATCAATTATAGTAAACAAATACTATTAGGAATAAATAATTACAATTTGTTTTTAATAAGAAAACAACAAAACAACAAAACATTATGTTACTGTCTCAAAAACTGATTCGGAAACTTTGTCTGTATTATGTTTTCTTGATAATCATAATTTAAGTGATAAAAAAATACAATCAGTCGTACAAAAATATACATTTCACTTTCACATATATGTACATTATTTTATTATCTAGAAGACACACTTCCTTTCGAATTTCACCTTATGATTGATGGGCTCAATGTATCAATGATATTGTGAGTTCGCATCTGAAGTTACATAGTTTTGGAGGTCTAACCGCTGCTACTCTAGCTGTGAAGTAGAGCGCTGCTTGTATGAGATTAGGAGGGGGCGGCCAGCTGCTCTGATTGGTTGTTTTGCAGTATCAGGTGAACGGTTAAACAGTGGGGCCACGAATTGTATGCAATCCTCTCTTCTCCCTCCTCCACCCATAAGCCAGGGCAGTGGATTGATACCGTCTAGAAACATTCCAGCAGGGACCTCAAGAAGCAGCTATAGCTGTGGATCTTCCCCAGAAGATTGTTGGTTTTACTGCCTTATTAAAATGGCAGACTTCTTTGTGTGATTTTTTAAAAATATTTTTTATTAACATCAATCATGATTTACGAATGTTAAATTTTATTGATATGTTATCTTTGTTTTCGAGCTTGATGTTGTCGACTGAATCTTGCTATTCATTAATTAGATATGAAGTGGACAACATGCTTAATGCCATTCGTATTTTTTTAAACTTAATAATTATAAATTTTTAAATGTATGTTCTTGTGAAATTTCACATTATAATGCATGTCCAATATTGTTATTAATTGATGTTTTGTTGTAGGTCAGTGGTTCCATTTTAATGACAGCACAGTGCGTCCTACAGAAGCAGATGTTGTAGCCAAATGCAAGCCGTATATACTCTTTTACATAAGACGTGAATTTCGTCTCCCACATCTGAGTTCATGACATCTTGCATGCAAGAATGCTAGTTCTTTATGCTGTAGCTAGATACCTTGCATTTGAGAATTAAAATAAGCCTCCTTCACCCTTTTTAAGTGACATTGGTTCAAGTTTACTTGTGGGAAAGCTTTATGGGGTGGAGTCTTCATTTTGTTTTTTCAAGGGGCTTTTCTGTGCTTCAAGGATCAAAGCAAACTGATAGATCAAAGCATTCCTTGTCCTCTTATATTTTAAACAAATTATGTGTAATTATAAGAAACCTGAAACTTCTCTGAAGTATTTAGGTTTTGCTAATGTGAACATTTTGTGACTGCATGTTAAATGATGGATTATGATGAATTTTATTGAAAGAAGACCCCATATATATATCCTGTACATTTCATGAATGTCATGTACTGAATGGAACACTGATGTTTCTTATGCTAAATTGGTGTTGCATAGCACCCAAGTCCTTATAGAAACTTAACGAACTATCCATTTTAGATATTATTAAAATTTGATGTATTTCTTGATGGAACATGTAATTAATACTGAAATATGTGCATATATATATACACGTTTAACCTATATAACTTATTGAAATGAAAAGTCGATTGGGTCTCCTGTGTCATGTGGACGAATACATAAACAAAGCATTAAGTAGAATGGTCAATTCTAGGGTCTTGCTTCCATTCATATTTCATCATATATCCAATTCAATAGGCTCTTGAGTAAATCAAGTCTCAAGTGTACGCTCTATAAGTGGACTATAAACTTAATTATGAATGATCAAAGGAGAGTTTTTGTTGTCATTTACACTCTAGCCCTATTTTCCCATTCCAATTATTTCAACAAAGCGTATTCATCTTTTGTGTGGCTAAGAAAGCTCTTTTAGTATTAATTAAGAATAAAATTGAGTCACCTAATTATTAGCATTGAAGCTGCATATGGAATATAGCTATCTAGCAAGCACTGTTAGAAACAAAGAGAATAGTTGATGTTGCAATAAACTGCAAAGAATATGTACCTAACAATTTTTATTGTGACCTATTAAAAGCAATTTGAAATTGATCAGTGTGAACCCCCTTCACAATTTGAAGACAATTTTGCTAAATAAAAAAATAATCTCATTTCAATCTCAAAGTAATTACACAGGGTTGAAACAGTTGGTATTTCTGATGAAAACGGGTGTTTATGAATCAGTTTTGCATCCTCATTACTTATATAATTTTATTTTTCACTCTTTCACCATGCTACGTACTTACAGAAAAAAGAGAGAGTACTGTAATGCTGTGAATATAGAATCAAGAGTGAAGTACTTTCTCTATCATATTGTAGTTGGAATCTATGTTTTGTGGGGCCTGGGTAGGGGAACAGCCAGAGTATGAGTCAGGGAGTGAAAAATATGTTTTTGGAAAAATGTTTAAATTTTATTATTATTATTATTGTTGTGTTTTTATCTTACCGCCAAACTTTTCCAGATTATAAAAGTCACAGAAACGTGATTGTTGTCTAAACTTTTGTACTGACATCTTCAACAGCACAACATGTGAGAAAATGCAGGTAAATTGTCACTAGAAAATCTTTTCTCAATTTTTTATGTGGATTCATTCATGCCAATGTTGATATGAATGAATCCAAGTAAAAAATTTTAGTGGTCTTTTACAAAACTCACTTGATGCTGGTTGATTGGAACGATGAAATTATGTTCTTATGGTTCTTGGCATTCAGAGTTCAATTCCAATGATTTATGCTATAGGCTTAGGATTAGCTGAAAACAATATCCCGGCATACAGTATCTGATGCTTCATGATGTCCTTTCACAATTTTTTTAAGTGCTCTACGCAATCTAGCATGTTCAAATGTCGTGCCTGCAATGTTTTTGCTACCGTTTCTAGTAGAGCCGATTACTTTGTTATCAGGGTGAGTTTAGAGTTATGTTAACAGGGCGAGTATGGTTGGGCAGTATTGAAATATGTATTTTAGAGATGTATTTAAATACATAAAATAGGTATATTTAAAAAAGGAAATGCTTCAAATACAGATGAAGATAACGACGATAGTTTGTTCATTCTGATAGTGAATGAACCTCATTGAAACAAAATAAAGGCCCCTTTCAGCTGGTGTTTTTTTTTTTTTTTAAATTATAAATCCAAATCATTAAAAGTGCTGGACAATCATCCGACGACAAAAAATGCTTGTATTCCTTATAACTAGTCCTTTTTTGCCTGTTTTATTTCTTCGGATGTATTTTTAGGCAACTTCTCCCGTTATTAACCCGTAACTACAGACATGAAATTTGGGAACGCGAAAACAGACACGGAGTCAATTTGACTCCGCTCATAATATTGTGACTTTTACATTCAACAATTACAATTTTCATTCGTAATTTCGTAATAACCATTATTTTTATTTGTCTCCTAACAACATTTCACAAAAAAATTAGATTATTCGAAAAAATGGCTGGAAATTCAAACACAAATTCAACACAAACCTTTATATTATTCTCAACATTTACAATTTATGTCTACACATTAAACAAATGACAGATGAGCACTTAGGGCACACTGTTTTTTTTACAAGAGAAGCACAAGTGAGATGTTGTTTTTTTTTTCCTGAGATTTCTGGGACAATTGAAATAGTATTTGCGTACTGTTAAAATTTCTTTCTCCTTGGAGTCATTAAATTCTATTTCTTCTTTGCCTAATATCTTGCAAATGCTCTTTCGCACGACTTGCCGCAGTTGAATGTTTAGTAACCGTCTTTCCATTTCTTCCTTTACAAGACTCCTGGCCAAACTTTTCAAAAAATCGAGTCTGTTGGCAGTTTTAGGCTCTTTCTGACTCTTATACAAATTATGAGCATTTACACAGCTGATATCCAAAATTCTAAAGAAAATAGCCATGGCCTATCGACGCGTCCTCCGACTGCTGGAGAAAACATTACATTTTTCATCCAAACTGTTCACGCCTCCTTTCGTGCTGTTATAGAAGGCGACAGTGCAGGGCTTACCAGTTTCTGGATCAGTGGATGTAGGGAATGCATTGTGGATACCATAATTACTGTTTTATTCTTTTTAGTGACGTGAGAAGTAAGCATAATATCTTTAGTATAACCATAGTCTGTTGCTCCAATGACTATTGTTTGGCAAAAATTCTTTTGGCACCTCTCTCTTGTTGTGTTTTAGAGTTCCCACATATGTGAGTTTTCTTTTCTTCAGTTCTAGAGCTAAAGGAATAGACGAGAACGAGTTGTCTGCAGTTATATTCATATTAGTGCCGTGAATTGGAGCAGACAGGCGAAGAACTGCTATTTACATTGGTCACTGGGCGAAAAATGTCTCAACCTGTTCCATCGGTTGCAAATAGTGACCTTATGTTTTCATGTCCAGATCGGAAAGCAGCAGTAAAAAAATTAGGAGGCCTAAAAATGCACGTAATTCAATAATGTCTACGTCTCTGAGATCTGATTTAGCTTCTTTGTATTTCTTTCTCACATCTTGCAACTTTTGATTTGTGTGTATTATTACTTCTTCAATCATATTTTGACTAAATAATGCATTCCAACACTGCAACTCGTCCAGTTCTTTGTTTCGTAGATCTCCACGAATTCCAGGCAACTTGAGGACGATGTTATGTTTTGGAGTCTTCGATCGAGGACTGACACATGGTGATTTTGACCATTTAAATCCATTTTTTTCGAGAAAGAACTCACCATCACCATCGTGCTCTTCCTGTGGCGTGTTATCCTCATCTTCAGATACTTCTATCTCCGAATCACTACCATGATCAGTTTCTAACACACACTTTTCACTGCAATCATCAATATCCGACGCATCGGCAATTTCATCATGCCACCTCTTTATGGTGTCTATGAAGTCACTATCAGAGACACACACACTCTCTTAGATGATGGGCCTGCAGTTACGTCCATGATTCTTTAAAGAATTTATCTGTTACGTGCTGTTGTAACTTCAAAACTTTCAATAATAAGAGAACTAGTACTCGCAACTCCAGTAATGTAAACGCAGACACGGAGTCAATATGACTCCCCCTTGCACCAACCGACAAGAAATTCCCAGTAACAAAACACAGACCTAAGCAATTTGCTGCAAATCCACAACAGTGTTGAGACATTGAAGATAAGATAGACGGGTGGTACGGTTTAATAAGATTCATGGAATTCTCGCAATTCGTAGAAAATCAACAAGGCGGAGTCAATTTGACTCATGTTTGTAGTTAGGGGTTAATGTCTACCACAGAAATGGCTTTTGTGGGTTTTATTATGCCTATTTTAGAGATAATTGCCTAATTGAGATTAAGAGCCTATATTGAATTTTCCCCATTTTTAATATTTTTTGTTCACTATATTTTGTTTTCTACAATATTTTTTTGAGAAATCACAGATGGGTAACGTTTTACCAAACAAGTAACAACCGCAGAAAATCTGTCAAAATCCTCCGATCGAGAAGCTCTATGCCCTGCGTGTTCTTGCTTGTGACGCGTTGAGCAGGGGCACGCTTAGAGACGTATGAGAATTTGACACTGTGCGGGTTACCTTATCTCAGGGGTTTCAAACTTTTATCGACCACGGTTCCCTTGACCTAAACGAAACTTTACGAGGCTCCCATGTTAACAATAAGTTTCAAATATAAGGGTTAATACAGGCCTAAATAGACCATGCAAAGGAGTGATACAATAGGCAATTGGTAAAGGACTTGCCAGGTTGAATTAATTCAAATTAATTAGTAAAATAAATCATATTCATTACAAATAACTGATAGTACAAAATGCACAAATGACACAAGGATTAAAGTAAATCAGAGCAAAAGATAATTTTAATAAGAACACATCGCATATGGCTGCGACGCGCAGTTTGAAAACTTTCTTTTCTACTTCGCCGAAGTCCGCCAGGGCGAGAGAACAGGAAATTGCTCCTGTATTTCCGATCTTCGCAGTTATTAGTGAGCTATCTGTTTCATCAAGAACACAGCTGTTATCAAAAATAGCGCTCCCGGCATCCTTCGCTTTTAGAAAGTAGAATTACACAAGATAGGCGGAGTTTTCTTCGATAATTTTGTATTGGTTTCGAAGTTTGGTGCATGTCAGATCAGTAAATTTGCTGTTCCTGGCAAGCATTCTTGCTACAATGCCAAAAGAAAATTTCAAGAAGTGCATTGCCGAAAGAGTGGATTTATTGGGAATATTCACGGCGGACTGGAAATGTATTTTTTTGCCAGTGTTGTGAAAAGGTAGTAAACTGTGCAAAAAAATATTTCTTACAACATAGAATACCTGCAATTCATGCAAAATATGCGACAAAAGTGAGAAAAATTATTCAAACCTTCTTTAGCAAGTGCAGTCAAAAGATAAAGACAAGAAATAATCTCAACACTGACTTGTGCCATGCCGCAAACATTCCAATTATAAAACTTGAAAATCCAACATATAACCAGTTTAACCAACAAAATATAAAATTCCACACGAGTCAACTCTAACTCCGCAATATGTTTTGACAATCGAAGAAATTCGATTTGTTTTTAGATAATTGTTTTCATTATTTATGCAGTACGTATTACGTATAAATTTTAATATTATTCAACCATAATGCCCATTTCCCTACCGATTTGTAAGTTTATACTTCTAAGTGTCTGCTTATTGTCAACTATAATGCCTACTGCTGTGCCAGTTTTTAAGTGCCTATTTGACATTCTGTGTCAGTTTTTAAGCGCCTATTTGACTTCATATTTTCGACCTTTTTAGTGCCTACATGTCCGAGCTCTACTTATAACACTATGTAACCGTTTATTAGTTGACGTTTATCCGTGCCAGTTACACGACCGTTTTCCTTTGTGGATTTTATACTTTCGTCGAATAGGGGTTTATTGTCTGGTGATTTGTTTGAAAAACTGATCGCTTTAAAAGGAAATTCCGCTTGTTTGAGTTAGACATAAGTTATTGTTCAGAAGTTTATGACTGTCAATTAGTAATTTATTTTAATTGCCAATTACAATAAATTGTTGCAATAAAAATTAATAATAAAAAATATTGTATTTACTGTATTTTGAGTATTTGAAGTATTTTAAATACGTATGTATTTATAGCTATTCAAAACCTAATGCATTTTGAGTATGTAATTAAATACGTATTTACGAAGTATTTAAATACTAAATTTCAAATATTTTGCCCAAATAATAATAATAATAATAATAATAATAATAATAATAATAATAATAATAATAATAATAATAATAATGACTTTATTTATGTGGCCCAACTGTTGTTATTAAGTGAATGCACAGAATAAATTCTGGTGTTTTGCGGCAGATTTGACTCTGAATTCTTCCAGTACAGCTAACCCTGCCAATGTTGTGACTGAACCCCTAGGACCTTCCGGTCAGAGGCACCGCAGTGAGATAAATTGGTGCCCTGAGCCACCAAGTCGCGTTGCACGCGTCTCGCCTCGTGGGCGACGATCGTACGGCTCGTAATTGTTTGGATACAGTGCTTAACACGGCTCTGGAGACACCATTCTTTCGATGTGTGGAATGCTGAAGTGGCAGTCAATGTTCACGCGAATGTAGCCCTTTTTGAATTTTTTACGTGTAGAGGTCACTCTTCCTTGCAGAACGAGCAATAGTCAGAATGAATGATAACTGAATGCCAAACAAATTATAAAAGAATTAATTCATTTATTGGACTGAATTAATTTTAGTTATGCTGTCAAACCAAGGACATCTAAAGCAATTACGATTTCAATATTGCTGTAAGGGAGCAACTAGTTTTAATAAAAGCTTGCACAATACATCAGTACTACGCAGTCTCCTGCCAAAAATCCATCCCTTTCACCTTCCTTACGTTCTCCATCCCATCCTTATTTCGAACCCTCTTACCTACTCCCGTTTCACCCATTCTCACTACCAATTCATCTACACCTGATGCCCAATTTCCTCACAACCTGTCACTGCTGGGGCACATTACACTTCGACCACGCACTCGAGGTAAAAATGGAGTAAATATATAGCAACTACAGTCAGATGCAGCAGAAAATCATTAATGTAGACACTTGCAAAAAATAAACATACAGAACCATAATGTTCAATCCCTTTCAAATAAAACTGAGTTTATCGAGGCAGCTCTACAGAGCGATTTAAATCAAATGGATGTTCTTTGCTTTACAGAACATTGGTTATCTCCTAATAAACTTAACATTTTTCAAATTTCAAACTTGTACCTCGCAGGCTTTTATTATAGAGAGAGAGAATCGCATAATGGTCCTACATTTGGGATTGTTATATTGGTTGGATATACAGATGGGTTCTTGAATTTATGTTAGAAATAATATCGATTTTATCTCCTTGACGGAATTAAATGTGTATTCCTTGGAAAATGTTTTCGAAATTTCCGTTGTACATCTTCCTTCGCTAAAAATTATATTACTTTGCATCTACAAGCCTCCAACAAAGAGAGCTCCAGATTATATTTTGTTCTTAAAAAACTGGAGAAAACATAATAAAGTAAGCAATGGCTCTTTTGAATCCATTGTTGTATGCGGAGATTGTAACACAGATTTTCTGGTCGGATTTTGCTAGAAAGAACAGTTTCTCAATTTAATTAATTCCTTCAGTTTAGATGTTACAATAAATGTACCTACACGGATCACACTAAATTCACATACAATGAAGGCAATCGATCAAATTATAATTAACAAAACTACTACTCGATATGAAGTTGAAACAAAAGAGTTAGGATACAGTGACCACGATGCACAAATTCTTACCATTATAAGAAATGCGAACACTGACACAATAAATAATACACGTATGAGTAGATAGTTTACTAAAAGTAAAATAAAATTATTCATTGATTACTTGATGCAGGAGTCACGGGACGCGGTTTACAATAGTGTTGATGCAAACGACAAATATACTTTTTTTTTCAAACGCTTTCATTTCGTTTCACTTGCTTTCCTCTTCAAAAGAGAAAATTAAATATTTCAAGGAAAAGAAATTCGTGGATAACAAAAGGGATTAGGATATCATGTAAATACAAGCGAAATCTTTCTTTCATTTCTACGAATATTAACGTATCTCAAGATTTCCTCCTTTACTTTAAAACATGCAAATCATTGTTAAGAAAAGTCATAAGGCAGTCAAAACTCATGAAACACGATCAGGATATTTTGTTCTCAATAACAAAACAAAAGCAATGTGAAATATAATAATAAATACGACGAAATCAATAGAAACCAAGTACAAAATGTTATTTTAAAATATAACGATAGAAATGTGAACGATCCGGCGACAGTGTACATTTTTTTGAAAATTTTAGTAGGTTTCGTGTGTGCAATATCTGCAATTTAAAAAAAATAACAAAAACAAGATTTTCTCAAAAACGGCTGCGAATTTTTTCTTTAAATTTTGGGTAGGGTTTCTGCCAAACAAACCCTATACCATGACGTAAACGCTATATTACTCTATTCTTTCCTTTTTTCAAAACTTTCAAAAATGAAATATTTTTGAATTGTCTCTCACGTCGGCAATATTTACATTACATGCAATTTATTCCCATTATTAAATTTATGAGTGCATGTGCTTTAAATAATACCAAGTAAAGTTTCTCGAAAACTCAATAGTTTTCTGTAAAAATGAGCTCAAACTTCCGCATTTTCAGATACGCTCAAACGCCATTTTCTCAAAAAAATGGCTCCAATTTTTTTCTTCCAATTTTTCCAATAGATAGTGCTAATCGCACTTTTTAAAATGACGTAAAGTTCATTTTGGTGTATTCATATGTGTTTTCAAAATTTACACAAATGTAATATTTTTGAAATACACCTCACGCCGTTAATATGAACATTTCAATCAATTTGTATGCATTATTACATATGTGAGAGGAAGAGCTTCAAATTTTTTAAAATGAAATATTTAGAAAACTCAAAAAATTCCTGTGAAAAAGGGCTTCAAATTTCGCATTTACAGTAATGCTTAATAGCCATTTTCTTAAAAACGGCTTCAAAGTTTCAAATGAAAATGTCAATTGTGGACGAGATTTTACTCTTCTTTATTATTATTATTGAAGCAATGATTCAGTAGTACTACTAGGAAAGCAAAATGTTGAGAAATTGTCCAAAAATGTACTTTGGGTGACGATAGGTCGCAGCTGACCAGAGAATGGAGCAAGACCTTAAAGCCAGACCACACCAAGGAAATTAGAAAACTTTACTACGAGAAAGTCTGTGCCATTCTGTAGCACCTCTAGTTATTTTTCTATGCCTGTCGTATATTACTTTCTCGTATACGTACGTATATACAGAGAATACACGTAGTATAGAGAAAGTTATGTAATGCTGCGCAAACAAACGGCGAATTTTCGACCGAAAAAAAAATCATTATCGAACCGTGAAGACAAGAAAGTGGATAAATCCAGTTGTTTCATTAAGAGAAAAAAATCCTCTAACACGTGGTGCAGTCAGAATCTCAGTTTCGTGGCTCCTTGATGCCGAAAAACCAATTGAAAGCAAAACATCCGTCCGTCCGTCCGTTTGACTGGTCGTCCATCCGTCCGTCTGTGAACACTGCTAGCTCGGAAACCATGAGTAGGAATTTTTTCCAAATTGAAAAAAACCCTGTCCACCTGGCTCTAATTGAAGCCTTGAGATTTTGAAAAACGTACATTAAAATTTGGGGGTACTTTACATGAAGCCCCCCGAACATATTTTTTTTTCTCAAAAACGGCTCAAAATGTTTCTTTAAATTTCTTGTAAGAATAGGGTAAAATACACTTATAAAGGTGCCATATGTCCGATTTTCGCGGTTAACTCTGAATTTTCGAATATTGCAAAAGTTTGAATTTTTCCGGCGTCTTCCTACAACTGTAAAATTGAAGATACAGATTTTTCCTTATATGAAATTTGTTGTCCGTAAGTAGTTCTTTCATAAAAGTCAGGTAATTTTTTTGAAAATTTTATTAGTTTTTGTGCAAAAGTGTGTGCAATATTTGCAGTTTTAAAAAATTACAAAAACAAGATTTTCTCAAAAACAGCCCCAAATTTTTTCTTCAAATTTTGAGTAGCTATAGTGCCAAAAAAAACCTGTACGATGACATAAAAACGATTATGCTCTATTCGAAAATCTAACACTTTTCTGTAAAAATGAGCTCAAAATTCCGCATTTTCAGAAACGCACAGACACCATTTTCTCAAAAATGGCTCCAAATTTTTCGTTCAAATTTTGTGTATTCATAGTGAAAATTACTCATATGACATAAAATTCATTTTGAAGTGTTCTTTTTTTTAATTACACAAATTTAATTTTTTGAAATATATCTCACGCTGTTCATATACACATTTCCATAGATTTGTATACATTATTGCATTTGTGAGTGGAAGTGCTTCAAATGTTTTTAAATGAAATTTCGAAAATTCGATAAATTCCTGCGGAAAAGAGCTTCAAATTTTCCATTTATAGTAATGCATAATCGCCATTTTCTTAAAAACGGCTCCAAATTTTTCAATGAAAATTTCTATTTAAGATGTGGTTTTACTCTTCTTTAATATTCTTGAAGGTATATTTCGGTTGTACTATTAGGAAAGTAAAAAGTTAAAGAAATGTGAAAAAAATCTACCTTGGTCGACGATTGATGGCAGCTGGTTAGTGAATGGAGCAATACCTTAAAGACAACCAAACAAGGAAATTATAAACATTTTCTACGGGAAAATCTGTGCCATTTTGTAGCACCTCTAGTTACATTCTCGTATACATACATACGGGAGTAATATTCGTAGTATAGAGAGAGAGAGTTATGTAATCCTGCGGAAAACCGATTTCGAGATTTCAACGGAAACACTTTTGGGGTTGCCCATCCGCCCGTCCATTACTTCCATTCTTACTATTACTTTTTTATTTACTTATTTCAACTTTGTTCTTTCAATAAGGTCTTATGGATTTTTTTTGGAAATTTTAGTAGTTTTCGTGGAATAGTGCGTGCAATATTTGCAATTTTTAAAAATAACAAAAACAGTATTTTCTCAAAAACGGCTCTAAATTTTTTCTTCAAATTTTTGGTAAGATTAGTGCCAAACGAGCCCTACGCCATCACATGAACGCAATATTGCTCTATTCTCTTTTTTTTATTAAAAAATGTCAAAAATGAAATATTTTTGAATTTCCCACGTCGGTAATGTCTACATTTTTGGCGATTTCTTCACATTAATATATTTATGAGCACATGTGCTTTAAGTAACGTCAAATAAAGTTTCTCGAAAATTCAACAGTTTTTTATTAAAATGAGCTCCAAATTTCGCCTTTTCAGAAACGCTGAAACGCCATTTTCTCAAAAATATCTCCAAATTTTTTATTTAAATTTCTCCAATGGTTAGTGATAATTGCACGATTTAATATGACGTATAGTTAATTTTCGTGTATTGTTTTGTTTTTTTTTTTCAAAAATTACACAAATGTAATTTTTTTAAAATATCTCTCAAGCCGTTAATATGCACATTTAAGCCGTTAATATGCCATCGGTTTGTATACATTATTACATTTGTGATTGGAAGTGCTTGAAAGGATTTTAAATGAAGGTTTTAGAAAACTCAATAGATTCCTGTGAAAAAGAGCTTCAAAGTTTGCATTTACAGAAATGTTTAATTGACATTTTCTTAAAAACGGTTTCAAATTTTTCAATGAAAATTTCTATTTTGGACGAGACTCTTCTTTAATATTCTTAAAGTAATATTTCGGTTCTACTATTAAGTTACCGAAAAGTTAAGAAAACGTCAAGAAAATGTACTTTCGGTGATGATAGATGGGTGCTGGCCAGAGAATGGTGGAAGACTTTAAAGCCAGTCGACGCCAAGGAAACTAGAAAAAATTGCTACGAGAAAGACTGTGACAATGTGTAGCAGTTCTAGTTCAATCTGCAAGAGC
The DNA here is from genome assembly GCA_011170035.1 of Teleogryllus occipitalis. Lineage (NCBI taxonomy): Eukaryota > Metazoa > Arthropoda > Insecta > Orthoptera > Gryllidae > Teleogryllus > Teleogryllus occipitalis. Next base: position 63,902 of record BLKR01009481.1, on the reverse strand, counting down.
CTATTTAATGACTTATCTCCTGCATCTACTAATTTTTTTCTAAGCAAATGTTTTCTCAGACGTTTTCGTTTTTGATGTTTTCAAATACTATATAAACATATGGGCACGCAAAGTAGTAAAATTTTATTTCTTTAAACCTTGAAATTCTAGCTAAATATGTCAACATCCATGAATATTCCTTTAAAATACTTTTTTTCGAAAATACTTTTGTTGCGTTTTCCCTAGCAACGGAACCATAAAATGTTTTCTATTTGAACGTAAACTATCCATTCGGTTATAGATGTTTTGTTTCTTGGTGTACGCTGCGCTGGGCATTTCATGTTTTTTCAAAGTAAATATAAATTTCGGTAAGGCACCGTACATTGGGTTATGACATTTTTAAGCAATTTTACTTGTTATCGAATCTAATATTTCATTGTTTTTCTGTAGGTAAGGTGAAAAAATTATTATTCATTGGCAAGTAAATATAAGAGCGTGTTTTCTGTTTATTCTGCTCTTGTTCTTTATGACTTATGTGTTGCGTACGACTTCATTTCGCCCAAAAAGGAAATCAGTTGCAAGACTACATCACGAACTACACTTCTGAAGTGTGAAAATGAAGAGAGTTTGGAATATGTCATTATCACCCAACAAGAAGAGAAAGGATGGTAAAAAGTGCAATCGAATCAAACTCTCTAGGGGAGGAAGTTCCAATCTACAAACCTTTCGCAAGAAACAAACTACATCACCTCATGAAAATAACGTCACATTAACTCTAAAAGGTATTAATTTAACACTCGTTGATTTGAGTGACAGCACGCAAGCTTTTAGTTTTAAGAGAAAGGGAAAAGAATCAGACGAAAGATCGCCATTTTCAAGTGACTACTCTCAACTTATCCAAAAGCTACAGAAGAAGTACGTGAAAGAACTCGTGGACAATCGTGCGACTCCTCGTCATTATCTGGCGAGTCAAAGCCCGGCATCGAGCGAGGAGGACCTCCCCACAGTGGAACCCGAGGAGTCCTCGAGCGAGGACGTAGCAAAGGCTGGATACTCGAGAACTGCTACTTTTATAAGTAATTCCTGCGTTGGGCAGTGGGAAGAAATTCGGAAGAAATGTACTTGATTATGAAACATGATTCTTTCTGTCTCATTTCTAGTTGAATGTCTGTAGATTAAGTGTACAAGTCACGAAATCTTTATATTTCCCAACAATATATTATACTTTGTGTGCACTAATAATTCTGTTGTATGTAAATGCAATACAGTAACTAGAGAAAATTCCGTGACTAATCAAGCACTAGTGTAGGTTTTATCTAATTTCTTTGCTATTGTTCTTCAATCCATGGATTTGATCCTATCTAGATTCCAAAACGTTTTCCATGAGCGCTTTTCGGTGAGGGCAGAAGGCAGCAGAGCCCAACTTTGGCGTGTAGGGTGGGTCCTCTCGGGGCTTAAAGGAAAGGTTTCTGCGGTGGCGGTTTGTTCTTCTGTTCCGTACACATTCTTAAACAACCTCACATCTGTTCATGCACAATCAATTCGAAAATAAATTAAACAATATTTAGAGGAATGTTTCCTTTTTACAATAAAATTAGAAGTATTTGAAAAGAAAACCAACTTTCACCCAATTAACTAATTAATATATTAATTAATAATTAATTAATATTTTTATGAATTTGAAGGAATTTATATTTTTTATAATTAATTAATTAATAACATTCGCTTGCTCGTTCTCTGGTACAGTTGAAAATGAATTTATTTATTCATTCTGTCATTGTAGTCGGAGTAGTATAGACGTTTGCAGCTTCAACGTGATAAACGAACGTAATGTAATGTTTGATAACATTTGCTTTCTTTTGACGAAGAACAGTAAAAATTGTGTTTACGTATGGGGAGAAGTATCATCTGCACACGTATTTTTGAGTTCCAGAATCTCTTCTCATCATTTTAACTATAAATAATTGAATGATGGAAAATGCTTAAAAAAGCGAGGTTAGTAACATCTGGAAACTAGCGAAAATAGACATTTTCGCTTCTGAGTTATAGACGACTTATTTGTATGATATTCTCCGATCGATCTGGCTGATGGCATTTTAATTTTGGGGGTTCTTTACATGAAGTCCCTGGGACATTTTCAAAATTGTCAAAAAAAGGCAACTAATTTTTTGATTAAATTTTGTCCGCGAATAGCATAAGGACGATTAAAAGAATGGTGCAGGTCTCATTTTCGGTGAAATCCCTGATTTTTCGAAAATTGCAAAATTTCAGTTTTTCAGCGTCTTTCTACAGCTTAAATATTGAAGTTATAGATTTTTTCTTTAATCAAAGACCGGTTTTGAAATAAGTTCATGAACAAGTTTTCGAAAAAATGAGCAGTTTTCGCGCAATTTGGCCTGAAATGTATGCAATTTTTATTTTTTTAAACAATTGTTTCTCAAAATTGGGTACCATACAGAATAGCGTTTAAGATGCTTAAAATATTTTACGAAAATTTCAAAAATTCAAAATTCTTTCGGCGTCGTCCTACAACTACAATATTATGGTAATTTTTTTCTTAATGAAATGGGTTGCATCAAAAAGAGTTCTTAGAACTACCTATGTAGCAATGAACGGTGAAGTGGTTCTGGTCACATTTTTGGCACACTCTCTGAATTTTCGAAAATTGGGGGGAAAAAATCGAAGTGCTAAATTCGAATTTACCGCGCTTTGTTTGAGGGAGTGTTATAGAGATGTCGTCTCTGGGTGGCAAGCGGCATGCTGTTAGAACTCGTGAGCTTATGGATAAAATAAGACATAAGTGTCGAGTACAAGACAAAAGTAGATTTCTGCTTTGAAGCTTGAGAAGTTAGGTGGTTATTTCAAGTCAATAGTAGCCACGTTCAGGCTCCGCCAATCTCGTTATTCGCAGTTCACACGTCTAAACATTTTTCTGCCCTCATATTTCACGTGAAAACGTTTGTAGACTTTCCACATTTTTGCAATAATAGTGCCTATAAACAACCCACTAAAGGACGTAGGACATATCTCAGTAAATAGTACGTTGTCATTTACTTGCATTGCCTGAACGTGTGGTACAAACACAGCATCATAATATGTACGAGCCACTAAACTTTTGTGGATGATCAAGACATATTTGTGTAAAAGTAAGCCATCTTCAAGACTATTTGGGTAAAAACTAAGCCCAAATATTACGTAGGTCACTAAATCAACTATTTTCATCTGCCACCAGGGCCATTACGTCGTGTCCCAATTATATAGCAACAAATGGGATCAAATGTTCATTAAAACTTGCTAAGCAAAATATATTGAAAATACGTTTCATAAAAAGTGTTAACAGGGTTAAAATCATTGGAGATAACAAGTAATATTTTAAGTGCGTGACTTGAATATTGAAATTCAAGCATCAAAATTTGAATTCAGCACAGGTAACTGCAAACATTTTTTTAAAAATATGATAAAAAGTGCAAGATTTATATTTTTTTAATAAATATATATTTATTAATTAATATATTAAAAAATAGTTTAAGTAATTTAAGTAATTAATATATTTTTAAATAAAAGTATATTTATTACAATTAATACATTGAAAAAATAATAGTTAAATTATATTAAATTCTGGTTAGCTTATTGTTGAAAGTTCCTCCATTCCGTGAAAAATTACGAAGATTTGTTTTTAGGACTGCGTTTATGAACATTCTGCATTTTTTCAAACGATTATTGAAGTTTAATGTAGGTAATTTACCTCTCGATGATAATAATTTATACAAATTTCTAAAATAAAATCTATTTTAAAAGGCGACAGTTTAAAAAAAAAATATGGAGAGTCACTTCTACGCTAAAAGCACAAGCTCAAAATTCGTTGGCACTTTTCATAACCGATGCAAGGGCACGCGGAACCAAATGTTTCGTACATTTCATTTTATTATAAAGCAACACTTTAGTATCATCGCTAAGGGTATATTTACTTTGCACCATTTTCAAAAAGGAAAGGTAGCGACCTGACGTATGATGATAAAATAATGCTTTTTGAAATCCAATTTGTCGACAAAATTCGCAGCCAGAACCTAAATAACCCGAAATGAAGCAACTATCATTGCAAAAATAACAAATGTGATATGACACACACCTCGGCAACCGCATAATATAGCCAAAAACTTAGTAATCCTCTAGAAATCGCTTACGCGCACAGCAGAGGTTGCCACCCAACATTTGCCCGCCAAACGTTGTGACGTCATTCTGGTCATTCTATTACACATTGCTATCTGATTAGCAAGCAGATAAATTTCAGACAAATAACTTATTTGTGTAAAAAAGTAAATGATAAATAACCGGGAGCGGTAGCTCAGTGCATCAACTGATGCCACTGCAGCGCCTCTGACCGGGAGGTCCTAGGTTCCAGTCCTGACGGCGGCGAGATTTTCGACACTAGCTTTTCAGCTAGGTCGAATTCAGTCTCTGTCTGGAGGAGAATTCTGGCGGCCGGCTGCTCTGATCGGTAGTTTTGCGTGGTTTCTCCGATCAACACCAGGCGAATGCCGGAGCAGTACCCTACAAAACGGCCACGGAACGCGCGCGATCTGTCCTTCCCCTTCCTTGTCCTATCCTCTCCCCTTACACTCACTTACACTAACATGCACTACTCTACCACATATTCCGGGAGACCGGTCGGGAGCTTAGAGCTTGTCCCGGCTGGGGCGGTGCCCCGTTGGTGGGAGAGTCCTGGTTAGGGGGAAACCCCACTAGCCGACGGTAAGTCGGTGCTGGATCTCGCCATCCAGCGAGGGGAAAATCACCGTCATCTCCCGAGAAAAAACAAGCACTACACTAACGGGACTAATGACCGAAGCAGTTGACGCGCCCGGAAACACGAAAAAATCAATCAATAAATTATAAATAACGTATAATAATAATAATAATAATAATAATAATAATAATAATAATAATAATAATAATAATAATAATAATAATAATAATAATCGTAAACTTTAAGCATATTGTAAGTTTTTGTATTCGATAGAATAGTTGGTAACTTTTGTAGTATTTGTTTCAAATTTACAGGTTTATTCGAATGTAAACAATGTGAAAGGACAAGCTAGAAATGGGTAATATTTAACTGCCTTATCTACAAATTTGTATAGGATAGTATTCGTTCATTTACTACCAACCTCTTTGAGATCATGAGCTTGTCTGAAACGAAGGCATTGCAGATTGAAATTTTCAAATATTAATATCGTTTATATTTATTCCGCAATATTTAGTGACATTTGCAGGAGGTTTTAGTAATTTATTTACAGATCAGAGTTGATTTTGCAAATTGCGAAGTTCATGCTAGTGAGTGAAGCCATATTTTCATAAATGTTATTAATTTATTGTCACTTGCTGAACAATTATTAATGTTATTAAATTAATGGTAGTTTAAGTATGTGTACTCATCATTACTTTAATAGAGTAAATTATAAAGTAATGTTTTCTTATATTACTGCTTTCTGAGGCGTCTGGCCTATAACTGTTTAATTTCTGTTTGAAGACGTTAATTATGAAGAGACAATTATGGATTTGTTTGGGTGTAAGTCGTCATTTAAAAGAAAGTGAAATATTTATTTTTATTTATTTTATTTATTTTTACGTAAAAAACAGTAACATTTAAGTATGAACTTAGAATACACTTGGAGACACAGAGAAAAATAATAAACTTATGGTTTTGAAACAGAAGCAATAGTGTTCAAGAAAGAATATTTCGTAAAATCCACAACGATGAAAACTGAAAAACAGTTCCATTTATGTAATAATGGCGTTTTAGCAAGAATTATTAAGAAAATATGGGTTCATTGCCGCATGCGCCCATTGTTGTCACCATCCATTGACTGAGATGTGTTGATATGGACAGAAATTGCGGGGTAATAATAATACCGTTATAAAGTTAATATAAGTATATATAAAGTATATTATAAAGTATATTATAAGTATATTATAAGTATATTATAAAGTTAATATAAAGTAAATATAACCGTTATAAAGGACAAGAAAGTATGTGGTATTTTAGCACCAATAGTTTTGGCTAGTTTGCGGTTGTTTAGGCTCGTTAGGATGCTCGCGCAAACAGCTAACGGCTCTGGTGTAGACAAAGTATAAGTACGCATAGTTGCTACGGGCGTATGAGCCATTCCACGTCAAATCGCATAGAGTTGACACGACTTTGTTTAAAATGTACGATATCAAAAAAAGAGACACGTGTTTGTTTTATTTCCCTAAAAAATGATTATTTATGTAGTTATGACTATATTAAATTTTGAAATTTACGCGTACTTCACAAAATATGATCAATTATTCCTCCAAATGTTCTTAATATAAAAAATCTTGATTTGTCTAATTTATTGCTTTGAAATTTGTATTTTATTCCTTGGTAAATAAATTAAAAAAATAAATGTTTCATTTAAAAAAAATAATTTAAAAAATGAAAATTTATATATAAACTCGATGAGATAAAAATTTGAAAAAAATATAGGCGTATTTCTTGTTCCATTTTCTATAAAATACATAAAGGAAAAAAGTGGGCACACCACACATACAGTTCTAAACTATCAAATGTAAGTATGAGGGCGCGCTCTGCCTTCCCATGCACTAACGCACTGTGTTCAATTAATCTTTGATCCAAGTGCTGAGGAATTATAAAAAGCATGATTATGGTTTCAAGACTTATTAGTATTTCAGATGTTCACTCTGCCCCCAGAATGGATGGGTGACAGCGAAACTAATTCAAATACGAGCCATTCCACGTCAAATCGCACAAGACTCGATACGTTTTTTTTAGTTGTATGATATTTTTTAATTAAATTTGAACCACAAAAAGAAGAGACACGTGTTTCTTTATTCCCCTGAAAATTGAGTATTTGTGCAGTTATAACTACATTGAATTTTGGAATTTACGCGTACTTCCCAAAATATGATTGATTGATGCTCCGAATGTACGTAACATAAAAAATCCTGGTTTGTTTCATTTAATACTTGATAGGTCTATTTTATTCTTCTGTAAATTACTTTCTCAAACAATATATATTTCATTAAAAAATTGTAGTTAATTTTAAGAAATGAAGCTTTGTGTATGAACTCGCCCAGATAGAAAATTGAAAAAATATAGGCATATTTGTTATTCAATTTTCTACAAAACACAAGAAAACAAGTGGGCACTGAACACGTACAGATCTAAAAAATCTGCACTAACGAATTGTGTTCAATCTGTCATTAATACCAGTGGCGAAGAACACAAGCATCACAAGGAAAGTAACATTAATTTTAACAGTGATATTTAATGTATTATTTACCATTGGACTGTATAATTCTAAACAATATGTAACAAGTATTGTATCGCAGCTTCTGGGTCAATGACCCCCATCTCGATCAGGTTTTTCGTCCAGTTTCTCTGATCCATTGAGCAAATGCTGAGATGGCCCCTTGTTTTGCTTCTGGACATAAATGTAACTTCATTTTCTGTGCACGTCTTCTAGAATTCAGTGGGAAATACAATTATTCAAGTTATCGTTTCCATGATGTCGCGGCAGGAAGTATTATTCCGAAGGACAACATGGATAAGAGCCCAAAATTTCTTGCTTATTTATCCTTGAAAATAGATTTTATTACATGGGAGCTTTTTTTAAAAAATTCAAGTAGTATACGACTTAGTGTAGGGATCACAGAATTTTGAAAATGTGCACACAATCACTTTTCCCCATAGCACATCATACGCAGTTTTAACTGTTTTTTGACGTAAAATAAATAAAATAAATAAATTTAAATCTACATCCAGCCACGGGCAAATGAAATTGAAATTGTAAGAGGAATGATAAATTCTGCTTTTGGTAGTATTAGCATTTGTAATAGAAACCTCTTTACTCTATAACACTATATTTTAATTGTTTGCATTCCCTGAACAATAGTAATGCATTTTAATGGGTCTCGTGTCTTATTTCCAAACCATTCTTTCATTTTGAGAGTAACATCAACGCAAACGATTACAAAAGACCTTGCGACTTGGACATCTTTTTTGAAGATTTATTTCCAACAATATTATTGAGGGTCTGCAGTTCCCAGAATTATGTGATGCTGTTATTTCATTTTATCATTGTTAGTTTGGTATGTACTTTTCACAGTTATCTGCATGTAAATCAATATCAAAACATAAAATTACTATAATATAAAATTAAAATTACGCTGAAAACATTGCAACCAGCAAATAGCTTCTGTAAATTACTTATTCTGTTAATTATTATCTCACCACTGGAAATATCAAATGGAAGTGATCAAAACAACGAAACTTAGAAGAAGCGTGAGTACTAAGCAGATATGCCAATCTCGAGGTCAGTGTTGCCCAATTTACCAAAGACTTTTCGCCCTACTCAGATGAGGAAATGTTTATAATGTTACTTTTTATAATTCTGCTCTTGCAAATTGTGTAATAGCGCTTTTTTATATTCCATATTATGCTTCAATTTTTCATTCCTTGACCACGCGATCTGTTGGTACTAGTTAAGAAACTAGTCAACGGTAGGTCTGTCTGTATGTGGTACTGAAATATTTTCATTTTCCATCTATGAAGCCAAATTCATCATGAGTCTCTATTTTGTTTATATAGGTCTCGCAATACTTGTCTTTGATAGATAGAGTCCATATTACAATCAATACTTTGACTGTGATACTATCTACTAGGGCTGTGACTATCTACTATACTGTGCTGTGATACTATCTACTATACTGTGACTAGGGTTGCCACCTCTTCGGGTTTGACCCGGAGACTCCGGGTATCAGGAGTGATCTCCGGGCTCCGGGTTACTTTTGAAATTCCCCGGGTCATGTAAAGAAATGAAATTAAATATTTTTTTCGTTTTAAAATACAATCTGTGTTTAATAATTTAATTTTAACGAATGTTAAATCATGTCATATTAATGACACTATATAAATAAAACTACTTCGCGGCAAAATCAGTATGCTATCAGTTCACCATCTCTAGTCGAAAGAGAATGCACTTAATATAGTAATTAACGCGTTATTAATATAAATGTATTACTTTTATGAAATAATTAATCGGTAAAAGGCGTATATTATTTTACGATAAATGTTGATTATGAATTTATGCGCTCACTTTTCGTTAACTCATCCCCCCACCCCTAGTGATCTCCGGGTCATGTGTTCTTTGAAGGTGGCAACCATAACTGTGACTCTATCTACTAGGGAATATCTCGCTCTAACCACCTTAATATCCTCAAAACTGTTGCCAAAGTATGGACAGATAGTGTATATCGCTTGTATCACGTGCGAGTCCAAAGGTAAGATTGAGTTTCGAGCTAGGGAACAAGGGATATGGCGCTCAGCGACTCGGATTCGAATGAAATATAAACCCGTGCTTCCCTTATCTGTGAGGAATCTGTTTCCAGTAAGCCAGAGCTTATGTGTGGGCAGATATACTCTTTGATGTGTGGGCATCACAGCATCATGTTATCGCTAGTTGCCAGTACGGCCTATCACAAAAGATTTCTATAATAGTATCAGGTAGCAACACCGCATGCTTACAGGCATGCCCAATGTATAAAAATCACACATGAATTAGTTTTTCAGAAACAAATTTAAGTGTTCCTTGCCATAAATTATAACAATTCTTAAAATAAAAATACCAGTTCTTTGTTCAATGTATATATTACATTATTTCCTCAGGATATTCAAATATGAACTGGAAATTTGTAACACAGCATTATTGGTGATACATTAAAATACAAAGAGTTCCTTATTTTTCACCATAGTTTCCTTCATTAGAAATACATTTTCTCCATCGCATAGGACATTTTCCGATTCCTTAATGGAAACTAGTGGTGTGCACAACAGCATATACTTTCTCGCGATTTTGGGAATATATACGTAATAATGAAATAAATATCGAATTTTCTGCGCAACTAACACCTCGGATATTACTTGAAAACGTCCAATTCAAAGCATTCATTTCGAGAGTCAGGAGCAGCAATCCTTTCTTACTTTGACAAATGAAACAGGAATGCATTTGACAGTTACATCAGTATTCGCGGCAAATTATACAGAAGCAAGCAACGTACTGTTGACAGCGCAGTGTTGTCAAAACCATGAGCATTCGCTTGGCGAATAACATCTAATCTTGGCAAAAACTCTTATTTCCTTCTACATTCACATTTCAACTTGTTTATCGGCTAGTCAAGTACATCATACACAGTTGATAAATAACTATATTACTAGTAAACTAATTACATTACTAATATTCAACGATTTGTAATATTAAGTTAATTTATTACCGCCTTTTTATTTTCTCGCTACCGCTGCCGCGGTAGAGAGAAAGTTATGTAATGCTGCGCGAGAAATCCGCGAATTTGCCGCATAAAAAACTTATTACAGGGTTCTGGCAACGAATATGTAGATAAATCCAGTTGCTAAATTTAGAAAAAAATCCTCTAACCAGAATCCATGTTTTATGGGTCCTTGATACCGAAAAATCGATTGATGTCATAACGTCTGTCAACAAGGCTAAATAGTTTTTGATTAAATTTTGTTGTTGTATAGTGTAAAGTACGTTTAAGAGAATAGTGCAGGTTTCATTTTCATTGAAAACCCTGATTTTCCAAAAATTGCAAAATTAAAAACAAAAATGCAAAAAAAAAAAAATCGGCCTCTTTCTACAACTAAAATATTAAAGATAAAGATTTTTCCCTTAAAGATAGATTTTGAAATAAGGCCATATACAATTTGTTGAAAATTTGAGTATGTTTCGCGTAATTTGGCGCAAAACAACAATTTTTAATTCTTGTTGAAACAATGTTTTTTTAAAAACGGCTCCATCGTTTTTGATCAAATTTTGTTGGTGGATAGTCTGAAGGACGTTTAAGGGAATGATGGGGTCTCATGTTGGTTGACAACACTGATTTTTCCAAAACTGAAAAAATTCAAAATTTTTTCGGCGTCTTTCTACACCTATAATTTTTAAGATACAACTTTTTTCTGAATGAAATATGTTCATCAAAAACAGATCTTCAAATAAGGTCATGTTGAATTTTTTGAAAATATGAATATTTTTTGTGTAATTTGGTGTAGAAGTACAGGTAATTTGGAATCCATAGAATTGCCCGCTCCCAATTTACTCGGCTTCGTGAACTTAAAATTAATAGTGTTTCTAGGCAGTTGGATGCTACGTACTATGTTAGAATTTGTATATTATTTGATATTTATTTTTGTTTCTTCGAGCTTTTGTTATAAGTTTTAAAATTACTCTCTTAAAAATTATTTAAAACCTATTTAAATGGGTTTCAGTGCAACGAATGGAAAACGCTATTAGACTCTGTTGGAGGTATTTTATGACCCTAGGCGCAAATAATGTTTTCCAACAGTCTGAAAATTATTCACATGACTTCTCCTTTTATATATGCTATTCATTTCCAGTTTTACGTGTTGTACACTTTTCAGTTTTTAAGTTTTCTTGGTTTGAAGTAATTTGACTTTTATGCGACTGGGGTCAGAAATGCTCCCAAATAGATTCCACGCTACACGTCTAATTTACAAGAACAAAACGTGTCCATTTCCGTTTTATAATATTATGCTGTTTCTGAATGAAAATCTAGCGTATTTGTCTACTAGGAGTTAGTAGGTTTCTACCAGACATTCTCATGCTGATATGGTAGACACCTATTTATGGTTATGAGGATATGCTAGAATGTTTTTCTGGAAATATTATTCTTTGTTGTTTTTAGAACGATATAGAATAATTCCAAATAGCATTCATGCAAGAAAAACAGGTTAACTACTAGGTAAAACGTTTGTGGTCAAATCTGGCCCCAAACAGTCCACGTAAGTAATGGAGAAACAGAATCGAAGGGTTAATATAAACTAATAATTTTATTAACGGATAAAATACGCATCGTTCATCATCGGTACATTTATAGAGAACGTCAATACACTGAATTCAATGACAGAGAGCTGTTTTCGTTTAAGTATTAACATTAATTTCTGGCAAAGATCTTAGCGTCCGGCTTGCTGGGTCAATGGGTCACGATATATTATTATCCTTATTACCTTTATAATGGATTATAGGTTCCGCAGACTATACAGCGCTGCTGGGAATCTGAAATAGAATGATTGTATTCCTAGTTCATTACTGTTTGGATTGACTAAATGAAAGATCACTTTCTTTTCTGAAGAACAAAATTTAACAAAGTTTATTGTTACCTATTTAGCAAACAATTTAGTGAATTTAACAAAGTGATTTTATGTTGTGCCTTGGATCAAGATATCTTTGAATTTACAGTTTTATACCGCGGTTAACTTATCTATTCTTCGTTGATGTCCCTCGTAGACTTCTCAGTCGAAATATCTTACGAGCTTGCCGTAGTCCAAAGTCCCAAGAAATCCTCTTCTGCCCCTATCCAAACTGGTCTCTAACTATCAAAATTATCAGTCCCGATTACGTCCTATGACATAGTCCCGAAATCTATAACTCGATTACCACTCCCGACAAAGTCCCAATTTATGCATCAATATTACCTCCACATGCAATATCTGCAATATCATTTACTGTCCTTCAAATTTCACGATCTGATAACCCGACTCTGACTATCTGCACTACACTCGCTCCCTCTCACGAACCTACGATCAGTTCAGACACGCGATGCCGGTCAGAATGAAATCTTCCTGCATGATTCACCCCTCGAAGACTTCGTATTAAACTACCTTCCTCTTTTTTCATAACATTTGACCGTCCTTCTCTCACCCAGCCAATCCATGCGTTCGTTATATTTTGGTGTAGCTGACCTTTCGATCGTCTAAACTTCTTCGCCCAATCCCAAATTTTCTACTTTCGGCATCCAGCCACCGCTTAATGCATTTTCCACCATATAGTCTACAAATAAATGTTTGTTTATTTTCATGTGACATATCGGTATGTCACAAATTTAAAACTAGTGTTGCTACAACAGCTCTTAATTTCCTGCGATATTGTTCACGACCATGAAATATTATAATATGGCAATAACGAAGCGCGAAAAATGTGTATTTTTTTAAATTTATTTGGGGAACGATTGGGGAATATCAATTTTGAGAAAATCGGTTGAACGGTTTATGTACTAGCGTTGTGCACGGACAGACAGACAGACATGTTTTGCCGTCAAAAGATTTTTCAGTATCAAGGACGCACAAATCATGGATTCTGGTTATACCACGAGTTAGAGGAATACTTTTCTATATCTAGCAACTGGATTTATTCACTTTTTCGTTACTAGACCCCGAAAATTAGAGCTTTTCTGCCGAAAATTCTCCGTTTTCGGCACGATTATAATACTTTCGCTGCCTACGTTAGTAAGTACCAGAAAGTAAACGAAGACGACTGCCAAATTGCGCACGTACTGTTTGTCCCCAGCGTCGTCTTCAAATCTATCTCCATGTAATGTCTTCTTTAGTGAACCAAAATATGGTAGTCACATGAGAACACGTCCGAACATTAAAGTGAGTGTTTTAGAACGGAACTGCTTACTACAATGTATACGTATGCTGTGATTACCTGCAGTAAGTTTTCCCGATTCGCTGGAGGAATGACTGGATTTTGTGTTTGTTTAGTAGGCATGACCACTGTACTGGAACTTATGGTAATGTATTTGCGATGTCTGCGGTAGTATGTTTTCATACAAATAAATGCCCAAATCAGGGCAATGAAGAAGGGCGAGAACACCCCCAAAATCATTTTGAAATGTCTTGCTATCGAAGATTAGCGAAGCTATTAATATGAGAATACAAGTTAATGCAATCTTCATTCATTGCAGTATAATACTGATTTCCATGGGGTGGACAGAGAAGTTGCAGGGAACATTTATCTTTCTAACGTAACGGAATCTTGGAAAGAAAAGAGAATTCACATTCACTGCGAGTCCTCTTCGCCGTTCATTTGTTTTCCCTGCGTCACGTTTACCAAAGCACAGCCCCAGTGTACAAATAGCCAGCAAATTGTTAGCCTTTGTTTCTAGTTCACTCGTGCGAGTTGGAACTGAACCGGCCCAACTCAAACCTTGTTTCCGGCATTTACTGTCTCCGCCCCTGAGCGCCGTTCCCCGCCCCGCCCCGCCCCGCCCCGCCCCGCCCCGCCCCGCCCCGCTCCGCCCCGCCCCGCCCCGCCCGGCCTGGCCTTTCAATGCGGCCGCTCTCCGCCTTGCGCCTGGGCGCGTCCCTCGAGTTTGTTGCCGGGCAGGGGTTTGTGTTTCAGAGAGCGCAGCTACTCGCCAGGAATTTAAAAGGCGAGAGGCCACCCGCGCGGCGATTCGCAGCGAAAGGGCGGGGCGGCGCGGGGCGGGGCGGGGGATCGGAGCCTAGGGCCCTGGAGAAAGCTCGAGCGAGGGTCCAAACGCCATGTGTACATTTCCTTCTCTCGCCCCCTCCCCTCTCTCTCACTGTCTCACACCTACACCCACATAAAGGACACAGCATTTCCGGGTGGCGAAAGAGATGACGGTGACAGTCGCAGAAAGTGACGGTGAAGGTGAAGTCGAAGGTGACGGAAGTCAAGAGGTTTCGCACGCGCACTTCCAGAAGGAGGAACATCACGATGCGCAGGCCACACTGAACAACTTAATTTTCGTTTCTTTACGAGTTTGACGTGGATGGAGATGCTTATGGCTGGGGATCGGGGAAAAAATTGCCTCACTACTTTTCCATCTCCAACAAAGTGTAACTCTATACTAAAACCTGCTCGCCAATGCTATCAGAAAGCTACTTATACCTACCCTCCTAAAATATAACTCGATAATTCCGAAAAAAAAGAAAAGAAAAAAAAGCGCGGAAAGCCGTCACGAATCCAACAAAACCGCTAAATAGTACACACTTTCTCGCATTATTTGTAACTTTTACAATTTTCAAAAATTCAGGAAAATAATAACAAAATTTAGTCATTTTTAATAAACTAGTGGAGCTACAACAGCACTACTTTTTGCCCTAGTAATAGTTACGTTATATCATTATACCACAATTTCAGTCCATATTGACACATCTTAGTCATACTCGTAGAACTTAACACTTCGTAGATCATAAGGTGCGAATACTAATTCTATTAAAGCTACTATCAACAAACTTGACAATTAAATTGCGTTTGTACAGTTTCAATATCTCGCAACAAAGAGAAGTAATTCTCAGAATGTAAACTGTCGTGTCGCGGCGAGCGTATCATTGTCAATTACAATTGATAAATTCTGACAATTGGCAAATTCGAAAATTTGTACTTTTTAAAATGTTAATTTTTGGTTGTTGTTTGCAATTTTCCAAAACAGATAGTTCGCCAAAAATGGGACCAGCTCCACTTTCTTTGCTACATACGAGGAAAAGCATTGGGGCCGTTTAGGAGGAAATTATTCCGTAAATTTGTTTGAAAATTGCATATAATGTGAAGATTTGGTTTTTGACGCACAGATTTCATCAAGAAAAAAATACATCTTCCTTATAATAATTGTAGAAAGATGCTTAACAAAATGTCAACTTTGGCAATTTTCGAAAATTCAGGAATAGAATGAAAATGCGACCTACACAACTTCTTTTTAGCGTCTTTCACTCTATCAGAGTCAAACATGTAAGAAAAGAATTGGGAACAATTTACAAAAATTGAAAATGTTGATGCTTTGAGAAAAATACCCCCCAAAATCAAAATATCCGTTTCAATTCCTAGAGGCCACGACACCAGTCTTATCGATGGAGAAATATCAATTTTGGTGAAAATCTTGCCAACGGTTTAGCCGCTAGCGTTGTTCATAGACAGTCAGATGGACAGACGTTTTGTCGTTAATCAGGAGCACTAAAGGATTCACTAAAAGTGGATTCCGATTTCACTATGTGTTAAAGGAAGTAATTAACTTTACACAGGAACCAGATTTATCCACATTTTCGTTACCAGGGCTCAACAATAAGAGTTTTTCTGTAGAAAGTTGGCCTTTTTATTCGCGCAGCATAACAATACGTTCTCTATTCTGCGTTATCGTCAGGCGGTGAAACCACTGAACATGTTCCAGCTGTGTAATATATCCCCCACAATCAAAATATCCGTTTCCAAGTGGCAGGATCGCCTTACCAGTTGCATCTCGTGCTGGCGCCTCGCTCCTTGGCTTCCGAAAGCTGCGGCGCCACGCCCCTACGCTTGGGCCCCCGGGGCCTCGAGGGCCGCCGCTGAATGCAAAGCAGCCACTCGGACCCTCGCCTCGCCTCGCCTCTCGCCTCTCGCCTCTCGCCTCTCGCCTCGCCTGGCGGCGTCAGCGCCCCTTCACTCCCTTCTTTAGATCAAAATGGCCACCAAGAGGACATTTCAAAGGAGTAAACACGTCCTCTATTGCATTGTCCGCTCATGTTGTTCAATTATAAAATACTCAGTATGCGTGTAACAAGGATTGTTCTTTCAAAAATTCAAACTCTGAAATGGCTATCAAGGTTCAGGAGCTACACCACCTTATTCAAAGGCTTGGTAAAAAAACTTGTTATTTTCTGGATTCCCCTTCATCTAGATGTACCATTGACTGCACCAGGAAGTCATGTTCCAACATCACTAGTCGACCTCCAGTCAGTGAAAAATGTACATAATATAGCATTTACGACGAGTGATATCTGGAAATACTTGCATGGAAAAATGAAAACCAAATGGAGCCAAGAGTGGAAGATTTGTAAGGCTAGCAGTCTTCATAAGAAGATAGAAAACTTCTTCAACCTGCAAACTTAAAAAAAAAATATGCCGTAAAGATCAAGTTACAATCACCAGAATTAGATGAGAACACACGAAGCTTACTCACCTCCATCTATTAAACAAGAATACTCCCCCAATTTGCAATATATGTAATGTACAAAAAACAACATTACGCATTATTCAGGAATGTCCGAAGTACAACCAATCCCGCCAATTAATCTTACAGAACTTTAATGTTGATGATTTACTTCATTCAAGCACCCAACAAGAAAAAATTATAAAATTTTGTAAATCAATTAATGTCTCTAACAAACTGTAATACTGTTTCTTTTTTTAAGTGTATGTATCGTGTATATTACCATGCCATGTGAAATATTTCCAACCACTGGTGCAATGTAAACTGTAATGTAATTCACTGAACTAAAATGTAAAAATGTAAAAAAGTATGTAACCATGCTATGAAAACCCCTTATTGCAAACTTACTGAATAGTCGCTAATAACCTCGCAGTTGATGCGACTATAAATAAATAATAATAAAAAAAGGATTGTTCTTCAGTTTCTGGGTCAGTGATCCTCATTTCCACCTGGTTCCTCGTCCAGGTTTCGTTTCTCCTCTGAGCAAATACTGAAAGATCCGTTTGATTTGCTTCTAGACATCGATGTCGCTTTATTAAGTGCACGTTTTGTTGTGCTTTCATTTTATTTTATTTTATTTTATATTTTTTTGCGGGAAAAGTAGGACGGCGTTGTATTTTGTCAACAATATTATCAAATCAAATCTGTAGGTCGTTTAATGATGCAAATACTCTTTCTATTACTCGGAAGCAAAAAGTTCCAGCTACCTTGGCTTTGTTAGTTCTCTTGTTCATAATTCTGTGGCGAATACAGTGCATTTTAGCGCTCAACGATGCCCGTTATTCAACGAGTTCCGCTTCCGCTTCTCCGAAGGCCCACTCTCCGCTGAGCGACAGGGATTAAAAAAGTATTTCTTCCTCTTCCATGTTGTGCATTTCAGATACGCTTTTCTCCCCTTAGGTTATTACTCGACGATCACTCAGATTTTGAAAAAATAACATGACATCGTGTAGATTTCTATCATTGAAAGAAGTTGTGCCGATAACATCCAATCCACAAGGA
The DNA here is from genome assembly GCA_011170035.1 of Teleogryllus occipitalis. Taxonomy (NCBI): domain Eukaryota; kingdom Metazoa; phylum Arthropoda; class Insecta; order Orthoptera; family Gryllidae; genus Teleogryllus; species Teleogryllus occipitalis. Next base: position 46,076 of record BLKR01009481.1, on the reverse strand, counting down.
TCATAATGTTATTGTTGTTGAATATTTACATTGCCAATTAGGTCTTTGGCAGCTCATGAAGATAAAATATTGATCATATATTTATTAGATGTGTACCATTTTAAGACAAGCTCACGTACCATGACTGAATATTAGGAGTGTTAGTAGAAGACACTAGTTCGAAATGTTGTGAAGAGAGAAGATTGCGGAGAGTCAAAGAATTGTCTCGGTAATTTACGTTTGATCTATTTCGATGTGGATTGTGTTTGCCTAGTTGAAAATGCATTTCAGATGGAATATTATTAATTTTGCGATAGAATTTTGCCGAAATCTGCAGCATTTTTTTAATAGGACGCATACCTAACTTATAATGAATTTGTTAGTTAGAAATAATTCACGGAGTTTTAAGAATAGTTAGGAGGCAGATATTTTAAAAAGTTTGGTTTTGATTTACGCCTATTTTTCATGCAGATCCACAAATTGGACTGATATAAGAAATAATAGGTCTAATAATTGTCTTATATAAATGTAACTTCGTGTGAATATTTTGTGAAGAAGAGTATTTAACAAGAGGAAGTAGTTGATGCCATGTTTTATTTGCTAAGGAAATTCTGTTAATGATGTTATTTCGCCAATAAAGTCTCCTATCCTTTAACAACCCCAAGTATTTAACCGATTCGGTTGACGAAACCACTTTATTGCGTTTTGATACTTTAGAGGAAGCGGATCATTGTATTTACACAACGAGAAGATTTTTGCATTGCATTTTGATGTATTTAACTTAATGGGCCACTTTTTTTGCCCATATGTCTACCAGATTAAGATGATTTTGGAGCGTAGAAGTTGTTGCTATATATTAATATGGTTGAAAATTACTTGGAAAGTTGGACCTACCTTAACACTTCTAGCCAAAAAACAGATATGTGTGGGTTGTTTTTCGTCAATTCACATTCGTTTTTCACAATTTAATCAATAATATCCATCATTGGACATTTTCTGCCATTTATAAATCTAATATCTGAAATTTATGATTTAGCGCTTTCAAAGGGTAGCACAACGCAAGCAAGGGTGCAGCCATCGTTTGGATGCATCGTGAACATCAGAGGAATGGAATTCGGAAGTCCAGCGAGCGCCATTGCCTAATTTTTATTTTCTCGCATACTGCTTACGTTGTACAGAGAAAAAACACAGTACTGTAACAGTTCGTCAAAATACTTCTATCTTTCGACAGAAAAACTCTTATTGTGGGTCCCCAATATAAAAGAGTGGATAAATCTTGTCCCAATATCTAGTAAATTGCTTTCTCTAACACGAGCAGTCAGAATCCACGTTTTGTGAGGCTCTCACACCAAAAAATTGGTTGATGTCTAGATGACTAAAAAAAGTCTATCCGTGTGTCTGTCCGTCTGTGTTTGTGTGTGTGTCCGTCCGTCCGTCCGTCCAACTGTCCGTCGGTCAAATTTTATCTTTAAACTCTTTGTATTGATATTGCTCAATCTAATAACATGCTGAATAACATGAAATCCTGGAAATTATAGGTTTTACCCTGCCGAATTAATGACTGCTCAATGGTGTGATGAAAGTTGTCGGCTGTCAAAAACATCAGGCCAAAATATGGTAAAAATATGGCTTCAAAGTAGTTGAAAGTGGTGGTTTCTGAAACTATTTCATGTGAGTTTACTATCATAACTAAACAACTGTACAGACACCAATTCTTGTTTTGGCCTGAACAATTATCAAGCTAGATGAAAAATGGTCTTAGCATCCCTGTAGTTCTTTAGGAAATAGTAAAACGTACTTACAACGTCTTCCATTTTTCCGCCAGATACAGCTTCATTCTACAAATGGCAAGTGGTTTCAAGGAAAATCGCCTCAAAGTTTAATCCAAAAATGTGTAGTCATTTTCGAGAAAGTTTAAAAAATGTTGAGGTTTCATATCACCCCAAAATCCAGTTATCCGTTTCAAAGTCGCGGAGCGTCGCGTTCGTTCACCTTGTAGATAGGGGAACATCAGTTTTAGAGAAAATCGTCTTATAGGTTTAGTCGAGCCAAACGGACAGACGGGCATTTTGCCGACAATTGATTTTTCTGTATCAAGGACCCACAAAATATGGATTCTGACTTCACAACGTGTGGAAAGAAATAATTTACTATACATTAAAACATAATGAACAGTTATCCACTTTTACGATACCAGGGGGATACGATCTTGATCTATGAAGATGTACTAAATGTACTCAGTGTCGAGGAACAAGTTCCATAACATGAAAGAAAGAAAGAACGCGAAAAAAACGACACACAGAACTGAAAATCCGCAACGATAAGGATGAAATCCTTAGAGGAGTGTAGAGAAAGAAACATTTTCCACACTTTGATAGTTTCTGCCAGTGTTCTAAGTGGTTATGAAACTGATAAGTCGTTTAGGGTCGTGGGGGCAGTGCCAAAGTCTTTGTCACGTGCCTTGGAGAGAATCGTCGCGCCCAGCGCCGCCCCGCGCCGCCCCCGCGCCGCCCCGCGCCGCCCCCGCGCCGCCCCCGCGCCGCCCCCGCGCCGCCCCGCGCCGCCACCGCGCCACCCCCGCGCCGCCCCGCGTCGCCCCGCGCCGCCACCGCGCCACCCCCGCGCCGCCCTGCGCCGCCTCGCGCCGCCCCGCGCCGCCCCGCGCCGCCCCCGCGCCGCCCCGCGAGCCGCCCCGCGAGCCGCCCCGCGTCGCCCCGCGCCGCGCCCGCGCCGCCCCGCGCCGCCCCGCGCCGCCCGCGCCGCCCCGCGCCGCCCCGCGCCGCCCCGCGCCGCCCCGCGCCGCCCCGCGCCGCGCGCCGCCCCGCGCCGCCCGCGCCGCCCCGCGCCGCCCCGCGCCGCCCCGCGCCGCCCCGCGCCGCCCCGCGCCGCCCCGCGCCGCCCGCGCCGCCCCGCCGCCCCCCGCCGCCCGCGCCCCGCCCGCGCGCCCCGCGCCGCCCCGCGCCGCCCGCGCCACCCCGCGCCGCTCCGCGCCGCTCCCGCGCCGCCCCCGCGCCACCCCCGCGCCACCCCCGCGCCACCCCCGCGCCGCTCCCGCGCCGCTCCCGCGCCGCCCCGACGGCGCTGGTGTCACTCGGCCAACTCGCGCGATTCGATTAGGGCTCCAAGTCGCCGCCCCCACCCCCGGGGCCCACGCAATCTAATTTCTAGCGGCGAGAGCCCCAATCAGCGGCGAGTGTCCGTCTCGGGGCCCCCGCGCCCGCCCCGCCCCCGGCCGCACAAAGCGAGTGACCCGCCCGCCCCAAGGGGCCAAGTGGCAAGACGCAACTTCAAAGCTCATCGACTTACGCTAGTTAAGGCGGCGCGGCGGTGGCGGGGGGGGGGGGAGAGGGCGCCAATTGGGCTGCAAATGTCCGGCCGATTACTCCGCGGTGTCCCTCCGCCGCGCCTTCCCTCCCACCTCGCTCAAACAAGCAATCCGCTTGAAAGCACCTGCTTCTTCAGAAGAAACGGAGAGAAAGTTAATTTTTTTCATTTTCGTTTTTTAAATTTGTTTAGTTGATGATGGTTGCATAAATATCCAGGTCGTACGGGACAACAATGTCCATTTTTAATTGAATACAGGTTCTTAGTGTGAATTTCAAGTTGTTACAGTTCGTTATAGAAGGTAATGTGACATCCAACCCGTAGAATATGCATGCAGGCAATGAATAAGCTTCTATGTAATTCCGACATTGAGTATAAGTATTCATCAGCATCATCTCATATTCGAGGCAATATATTTACACGGGATTTGTTTTGACATTTTTTTTTCTTCCTAAGACATCTATTTCGCTCGTTTTACAGTACAGCACCTTTTGATATTAGTTAAAATATATTATTTTGTACACATACTTCGTCACTTAACCTACAATGATGAATTTTGAGGTATGTCACTTTTGTTGTGCACCAACGACATACAAATTATTATCATGTCCAATAAGAGCAAATGAATATCAGCACGATAGACAATTTGCTTTTCGAGTTACATAAAATTGCTAGAAACGTCCTCATTAGCAATTGGCGATAAATAATGGTAATGAGATGCATATTTAGCATTGTGTTTATGAAGGTTCACCCCAGCATGAACGCGTTCGGGTTATTGATTGTCATTGTAGGTGCATTTATGAGTATAATGTTTATTAATTTTTAAAAAATGAAATCAGTTCTTTGAAAAAGGTCATGTGCAGTTTTAAAAAGTACCAGTAGTTACCGTATTTTGCAGTTTCAAAATTGCAAATTCGAATTTCCCGCACTTCTTTCGCTAGAATCTTCAGGGAGTTTCAGATTGGATTCTCCGTGCGGCAACACAGAGTTTGAAATTCTGAGAACTTCTCATTGTTGGGACATATTATGACTATATGAAATATAGTTTTAATTGTCGAATTTGTGTCGATGTATTAGCTTTCAAAGAATTAGTTTTTGCACTGAATGTTCCACGATTTGTAATGACTGAAATGTATCAATACGAATAGAATCGCGGTATCTTACGTGGCCGTTTGAAATATGAGTAGTTCTCGCGAGTTTTGAGAGAAATGTTCGTGAGTGGGAAAACGCAGCATTTAGAACTGCGGAAAAAGGCAAAGAGAGTAACGTTTAATTCGTGTTAAAACGAGCAGATTTGAACAATATTACAATATAGTAATTAATTTTATTTTAATTTAATTTAATTTATAAGTAATTTATTAATCGTATTTAATAATTTCTGTTGCATATTTATTGAACCATTTACACGTGGTTAGCAGGGTTATCACGATTACTCGGTTGTGAAATGTACATGCCAAACGAATCGCCCATTGTTGCTTTAACAACACCGCGCTGGCAACATCGGGCAGGGACTCCGCCACAGCTCCCGCCGCCGCGAGGCCGTTTATTAACTTCTGCTTTTTAAGGCTAAAATACGCATTTAACGGTCGAATTTCTGTTGACACATTAGCATTAAGATAATTAGTTTTCGCACCTAATGTGACTACTGATGTGTGATGTACCACTAATGTGTCTACTATTAGTAATGGATTTTGTAAAGATCGAGATCACTTCATTGAGTAAGGAAGTGATGATCGAGATGTGTTAATATGGAGAGATATTGCTGAATTATAATAGTATGTAAACATTACTAAGTGTGAGAAAATACGTGCTGTTGTAGCATCACTAGTTTTATTTACTAATGGCATTGTGTAGTAAATAAATAAATCGTGCCACAAGGAAAGTAAAATTATAAATTTCATCATATTATTAAGAAACAAACAAATAGATTTTGTGTTGAACCATTTTCAGGGTAACCAAATGGTTTGGAAAGGTTCTTTCCTAAAATAGTGTATCAATTTCCCAAAGTATCAGTGAAATGATGGGGGAAACGAGGAATTGATTTTATTTACGGAAATCAAATGTTGTATTACGTAGGGCAACGTGGCTTCTTTTGAAATTTTTAGAGGGGGACACGGCCCCTCTGTGCGCCCGTCTATGATAATACTACGTAATACAATGAAAGAGAAGCCGACCACTGAAACAAAAAGTAGTATTTAGTTTAGGCCGAGTTTAAAATTAAACAATAATGATCCTAAGATTATCATAAAACGCTGGACTAAAATATTTTTGTCGCATCCCCGATTTCAAAGTCCCTTCCCTTTACGCCGTGATCTAGGAACAACGTTCTACACGTGTTTCAAATTTGCGGAAAAAATCAACTCCTGTACACTTCTTTCATGACGCGAATGTACCGTGATGGAATTAAGGTTCCAAAGTGCCAAAAATTACATTTTCTCTGTCCTCGTCGACAGGGTTGATGGAAAGTGGTGCGGCGGCGGCGGGCAGGGGCGACGCCGGCAGCGGAGGTTGGGCGGGGGCGGGCGGCGGTGGCGGCATTGTTGTCGAAAAGGCTAAAAGCACATCAACAGGACGCGTACAATGCATGCGCCATCAAAAGCACGAGCTGCCACTGTTTTACAAAGGGTGAGAATGCTTCATGCTGAAATATGATAAAATAAGCGAGAAATTCGATTGTCGGCTCGTCCCCAGCGTCTCCCGCGCCCTCGTCCTCCTGCCACGGGCAGGGCATGGCGGAGCGGGGCGGGGCGGGGCGGGGCGCGGCAGCCGTGGGGGGAGGTCGGAAAGAGGACGCCTGAGCGACGGCGGGGCAGCGCGGGGGCGGGGCGGGGCGGGGCGGGGACAGGCGGCAACGGGAAAGCGCGAGCATCGCGCAAATTGTGTCAAAAACGTCGCCCTTTTCCGGGCATCAGCAACACTGGAAATATAAAATACTGCCAGCTTTTTTATTTCATTTCTCTCTCCGCTCCAAGGCGAGTACAGTGCGTTTCAAAAGAAGAATAAACGCGGAATAAAGCGTCCTAATGCATCCTAAAACTACGCTAGAGCGTCGGTCAGCGGGGGCAGTGAAAGTGTTGTTCAGACCGAAAAGTGTTGGTTGAATAAGAGAGATACCGATGTGGTTCGATGTGGTTCCTGCAAGCAATTTAGCAAAAAGGGATTCATATTTGGGATAATAAAAAGAAAATGCTGCGTAATTGCAGGGACATTTTGACTTTTTACTTTAAATCGATGCAGTTCCGCCGTGGTCCTCAGTATAATGCTCACTACATTTTTAAAAGTATTCTGAAAATTTTATCACCTGTTTCAATGAGAGGTATGTTGAAATTCTGCCATGCTGTAGTGCTGGTTACTCATCCTCAAGGAATTCCTTTATGCAATAATATCATGTTCCCCTTATACCATCTGCTTTCCGAGATGTCTGAGAATTACTATAGTACTACTATAATAAACCCTCGTAATACTATAGTAAACCCTCGTTAGCATGAATTCGCTTAACACGAATTTCTTCATAACACGAACAAAACTTCGGTCCCGGAAAGGGATTAAGGTTATACGGACGTTTGTAATACTCGGATAACGCGAATTTTTATGACACGAACTCCGATTATTTCGGTCCCTTGGAATTCGTGTTAATGAAGGTTTACTGTATTTTGCTCGATAAAAAAATAATTTCGATGTTGAAATTGAATTCTTTCTCTCCCTACGTTCGTCTTCACTTCAAGGATTAGGCTCTAATGAATCAGTTCCAGTGCCATTTTGCTCTTGGTCTTCCAATATCTCTTCTTCCAGCTGCTCCTATAATCTCTTGCAAATGCCGGTGGTCTCGATTCCGGCATTCACTCCAGATGTTCTCACTATCCTCGTCTGTTTCTTCTCAGAGTATCTAGCAATGGTTTAAACTTCAACTGTCTTTTATCCGTGTTTCTTTTCTTTTTATCTAAAATTGTATAACCAAAAGTGTTCCTCATGAACTTCATTTCTGCTCCCTGTATTCTGAAATTTGTTCATCTCTGACATTACTCGTATTTCATCTCCATATATGAGTACTGGAATAGCAACAGTATTGAACAATTTTACCCCTGTTTCTCTCCTTGTTTTATTTTTTGTTTTTGTGAATTGTACCATAGATGCTTCTGAATCTATTAAGTTTTTCGTCTAAATCAATGTCCTTTTCATAACATACATAACAGCTTAAATATTTGAAGTATTTTACTTCTTCTAATATCTTTCCTTCTATTATTATTTTAGTTCTCACGGGATACTTTCCTTTGAATGCCATTGTTTTACTTTTTTCAATGGACACTTTAAAGCAATAATCTGCCACAATTTGGTGTTGTAAACTGCCATCTGCATGTTATCCTCCTCCCCGAACCCCGTCCTGTACAGGGTAGCGGGAGGCTCCTTCCCCCTCCCCCCTTTCTTCCGAACACAACGCTCCGCGCGACTCAACCAACTGGGATGAGCTGAAAGCAGCCCCATAAAGAAGAACATTACTAAGAACGTTATTACTTAGTCGTCCGCATCTAAAAGGGAGTATATAAAGGTTTTATTAAAATAGATTCCTGGATCTATGTTCAACTTCCACGTCCTAAAATACACACGCACACGCACATGCTTCTACAAGGTGTTTCGGATGTTATCTTTTTTTTCGAAAATGCTCGAAAATGTTTTTATTTACTTTGTCAAACATTGTCTCTCTACTTAATCACAATAATACGATATAATCAGGGATTTATTTTCCAATTTATAAAAAATAGGCCTCGAAATTCACCGCTCATTACACGTTCTCAGGAGATATAATCTTTATTGGGGGTCTTTAGGATCAATCGAGACCTTTTTTTAAAATTATTATTAAGATAATCTTGAATAAACTTTCGACACCGTTTGGCACTCAGGGTTAATTTTCAAACTCTGTAGTGTAGGTACTCCATTATATCTCTCTCGCGTTATTGAACGTTTTATTACCAAGCGAACTTTTTCTTTACGTCTTCTAGAGTTCTCTCCGCACCTTTCACCATCAAAGCAGGAGTACCCCAAGGATCCACCCTCTCCCCCACTTTATTTAATGTTTACACATCGGATATACCCAATCGGATATAACACAAAATACTGCTGTAGCTCTATTTGCTGATGAGACAGTACTTTATTCTTCAAATACCAATCTTGAATCTGCCATGAAAGATCTGCAAAAACACCTCACGTTGTTTTCCAACTGGGCCAAAACATGGTACATTGAAATAAATCCAAATAAAAGCCAGGCAAAAATATTTACCCTCCGTAGGCCAGACGTTCCCCCAAATCTCACCAATCACAAAACATCATCTGGCTCCCTCCTAACAAAACTGTCAAATATCTAGGAGTTTTGTTCGATAAAACACTTTCATTGCTGCAAAATATAAAACACCGAATACTCTAGCGACTAATAGAGCCCACCAATTATATCCGATTTTCAAAAAATCTTCCCCCTACAAGTACATGTTGCAGTTGACCTCTATAAAGCAATGATACCACCCATATTTTCTTAGGCATTCCCAGTCTGGGCTCCCCCAGCCAAAACAAAGATCAACAAAATGCAAATTTTCCAAAATAGATTCCTGCGCACCATCACAAAAGCTCATTGGTACATTCCGAATATGCCGTTACATACTGAACTTGGCATTACACTTATCCCCGTCCACTTTTTCCTCTTAGTCGTAAAATTCTATTTCAATAATTAAAGATCCCTTCAGCTATTCATTTTCACATATGTAAGCAAAATCCTCATCGTAAAAGATTAAAAATAAAGCTATCAAGAGAATTTTTCGGTCCCCTATAGACATGAACTGATGTCATTTCTCATTATACATTATATAACCTCTAAATTGTATTATATCTAAAACTAAAATTCTGATATATATATATATATATATATATATATATATATATATATATATATATATATATACACACACACACCCTTCCATATACCCGTCTTGCTGCCCTCAAATTCCTGTAACCTGTTTCCGAATTTCTAATAAATTTATGGGCGCCAGGAAATGGTTACGAGAACGAGCTCCCAAATTATATTTAATTATAACTCCGTTGCTGACTCAGTCCGCGGGTTCTTTACCGAAATAATCGTGAATACTTACGATTACTTAATTCGCCCCCATACGGAGAAGCGTGGAATCTGAAATGCAAAATTTAAATATCCTACTGGATTGCACGTGACTGCAAATGATAATCAGCTTTCATCAATAGAAAATAACAAATTTATTTATAAATTTTAGTAACTTCTTTTAAAAGAAATAAAGTATAACATTCTTTTTGGTCATGACCTTTACTATTGCGCTATAGAACCTGTTATCCATGAGAATCTTAGGCGCTGTCCTGTTAAAGGATGTCTCCCCGTAGACTTCAGCAATGGGCCGCGTTCAATCTTCTTTCTTGCTACCGATCAAATCCGTATCTTGTCGTTTCTTCTCATAAACCACTATGTACACTGTTTATCCATTGGCTGCATCCCCATTCACCTGCTTGAATTGCTACAAGTTCTAATACTCTTTATTGTTCATTCCCTAAGCAAAATCGTAAGTGCTGTTAAAATATTAGCATATACGTTCACCAAGTTATCATCGGGTTCCTATCATCGGAGACTAAGTTCGATTATCATTGTCCGCTTAATAAAATTTATAAGTCCCACTTTTGGCATTCACTGTTCACTTCGCGTAACAATTTCTGATATTCTATCTTTTTAATACTAACGACGACAAATCACTACGTCCGAACTCGCGTAAATTTTCAATGTTCAAGTAAACTGCTATATATATAGCACCCTCATCCGATCGCTATCGTGTCGAGAGCTCGAATAAATATTTTTGTATCCTACTTCAACATGTCAACTTTTTCCATCTTTTACTCTCTTGTTTAAAAGAAAATTATGCGATCTACCTCGCGGCGTCATCTACGTAATTATTTTTGATTAATAACTCACATTTTTACATTCCCACGACACTTCCGGTATATTAGATTGGAATTTTCTCGTTCGTGTAACTAAGCATCTCTTAAGTTTGTTTATCTTTCTTCGTAGGCGAAACAAGGGATGCTACTCATCGTCCGCTTTTGAACTAATGGGCATTATTTATATGTAGTACTCCGGTACCACGGCAACAGGGTCTTATTGCTAATATATATATATATATATATATATATATATATATATATATATATATATACACACACACATCTTATTCGAATGCTGAGGGCAAATGGACAAGCTAGAATAAATTCTCTTGTTTTTCTCAATAATACCCTTTTATGCGATCATCTACTGTCCGTCTTTTCAGCGAAGTACGAGCTATAACCCGTTGCTTTTAACGCATCATCCTTATTTTCTCAATCAATCACGTTTTCCCCTTCCGTCCGTCACTGTTCCTTTCATACATTAATTTATGTAAAAACATATTTAATTATTACGACTGAACTCATTTATTTAAAATGCATGTCATTGAGATGAATGGTTCATTTCAATGTTTTTTATAAATTGTGACGGACGAGGTGTGTATCATGTACGACTATCCTGTGTGTGTTTCGCCGACTGTAGAGAAAAATAATCAATTTGTCTAATAAAATAGCAGCTCGAATTACTTCAAAAACTGACAAGCACAGAGTAGCACTTCCCCGGCCTGGCTGAATCATGGAATATTATTCACTAGCAACAAATTGACATCGCTGCTACTCCGAGAAAGCTTTTTTCGAACTAAGACGCCTCTAGCAGCATTGTTACAACTAAACAGTGAAATATGTTGCGTAACCGCGTCGTGCAGAAACAAGATATTCGCGCATACCTCGACTCTCCTATATATGGATGCGCATTAAATTTTCATGACTAAGTATTTCTTGACCAAGCAGGCCAGAGGCGAGCTAGTTGGTGAAAATTACAAGTGCGTTGAAAGAATGTAAATGCTGTCAAAACTGGTAACGCATGATATCTTCCTAAAATGACCATTGTTGGAAACCAGCTTTTACCGCCAAGGTGTGCTAACAATCTTATACTTGGATTTTTCTAACGTGGCATCTGTGGGTAGTATCTCCAAGATGGAATTCGGCACGACTTTTTGCGACACTCTCAGTCCTGCCGCTAGAGTCGCTTTATCTGCAGCACTGCTTGATACGGTCGTGATCATGCGACATCTTGCGGCAGGACCAAGAAAGACGCAAAAAGTCGTGCCGAATTTCATTTTGGAGATATTACCCACAGATGCCACTATAAAAAAACAAGTATAACACTTGTCGGTTTCAGAATCTTCTCTTTGATAAAAACTCAAGAAGACGTTTTTGCGGATCTTCGGCCCAAACATCACAGCTCTCCCGCAACTTAGCTAAATTCACTGTCTTAACACACTTCATTAAGAAAACAATTATCTTCATAATTGTAGTTGTAAGAAGACTCGGAAAAAAGTTTGAATTTTTGCAATTTTCAAAAAAACGAGGATTTCAACGAAAATTGGATCTGCACCATTCTTTTGAGCGTCCTTTACGCTATCCGACGTGAAAAAACAAAAAAAAAAAAATCTTTGGAATTATTTTTGAGAAAAAAAATTTTCAAACAAAATTAAAAATTGCGTATATTTCACGCAAAATTACTTCTTCGAAATCTTCGAAAAACTATACACGACTTTGAAAATGTTTTTAAAGAAGTTATTTGATTAAGGAAAAAATAATCTTGAATATTTTAGTTTAAGACAACGTAAAAAAATTGTGAACTGAGAAAATTGTGATGTGACGAAAATGATGGAAAAAAGAGAAAAATGAGGCGGTGGCGGAGACGGCGGAAACGAAGGCGAGGGCTGAGGCGGTGGCGGGGGTTGGCGGTGAGTAGGGCCGATGGCGGTAGCGTGTAGATGGGTGAAGGTGGGGTGGTTTTTTGCAGGGGTCGGGGGCGATGGCGGATGTGGAGGCGGTAGAGGGGGGTGAAGGTGGGTAGGGCCGATGGCGGTGGGGTGGGGGGGGGAGGGGGGGGGGGGTTTTTGCAGGGGTCGGGGGCGGTGGCGGATGTGGAGGCGGTAGAGGGGGGTGAAGGTGGGTAGGGCCGATGGCGGTAGCGTGTAGATGGGTGAAGGTGGGGGGGTTTTTTGCAGGGGTCGGGGGCGGTGGCGGATGTGGAGGCGGTAGAGGGGGGTGAAGGTGGGTAGGGCCGATGGCGGTAGCGTGTAGATGGGTGAAGGTGGGGTGGTTTTTTGCAGGGTTCGGGGGCGGTGGCGGATGTGGAGGCGGTAGAGGGGGGTGATGGTGGGTAGGGCCGATGGCGGGGGGGTGGGTGGGTGAAGGTGGGGTGGTTTTGCGGTCAGGGGCGGTGGCGGATGTGGAGGCAGTAGAAGGCGAGGAAGGTGGGTGAGGCCGATGGCGGTAGCGTGTAGATGGGTGAAGGTGGGGTGGTTTTGCGGGGTCGGGGGCGGTGGCGGATGTGGAAGAAGCGGTAGAGGGGGTGAAGGTGGGTAGGGCCGATGGCGGCGTGGCGTGTAGATGGGAGAAGGTGGGGTGGTTTTTGCAGGGGTCGGGGGCGGTGGCGGATGTGGAGGCGGTAGAGGGGTGAAGGTGGGCCGATGGCGGTAGCGTGTAGATGAGGTGAAGGTGGGGTGGTTTTTGCAGGGGTCGGGGGGCGGTGGCGGATGTGGGAAAAGCGGTAGAGAGGGGGTGAAGGTGGGTAGGGTGATGGCGTGGCGTGTAGATGGGAGAAGGTGGGGTGGTTTTGCGGGGTCAGGGGCGGTGGCGGATGTGGAGGCGGTAGAGGGTGAAGGTGGGTAGGGCCGATGGCGGTAGCGTGTAGATGGGTGAAGGTGGGGTGGTTTTTTGCAGGGTTCGGGGGCGGTGGCGGATGTGGAGGCGGTAGAGGGGGGTGATGGTGGGTAGGGCCGATGGCGGTGGGGTGGGTGGGTGAAGGTGGGGTGTTTTTTTGGAGGGGCTGGGGGCGGTGGCGGATGTGGAGGGGGTGCAGGTGGGTAGAGCCGATGGCAGTAGCGGGTGGATGGGTGAAGGTGAGGAGGTTTTTTGCAGGGGCCGTGGGCGGAGGAGGGGGGCGGAGGGGCGCTATCGACCGATGGCGGCGCGCGGGGACTGCTGCTATCGTTGGACGCGCTCCTCGCTGGCCGTGCGCAAACAAGCGTCGATCAGCGCGCACTTCCGATTAGCAACGCGCGCTCCGCCGCCCGCACAATGAGCATTCTCCTCGCTAATTACCCCCGCCCCCTCTTTCCCCTTTCGCCCTCTAATTCCCTCCTGCGAGCGATGTGCATTGTGGGGCCCACTGCGCTTCCAATGCACCTTCGGAGCCACAGCGCGGCGACTGGGGGAAAGGGGAAACAGAGGGAAAAGACGAACTTACGAGGCGCAGAGTCTTGCACATTGTGGTTAATGAAGAGCATGAGGTGAAATGAAACGTATCTACGGATAGTTATTTGATGTATGGAATCACTTTTTGTGACTTTTCTCTCGAATGTGGTTAATGAAGAGCATGAGGTAAAATGAAACGTATCTACGGATAGTTATTTGATGTATGTAACCACTTTTTGTGACTTTTCTCTCGAATGTGGTTAATGAAGAGCATGAGGTAAAATGAAACGTATCTACGGATAGTTATTTGATGTATGAAATCACTTTTTGTGACTTTTCTCTCGAATGTGGTTAATGAAGAGCATGAGGTGAAATGAAACGTATCTACGGATAGTTATTTGATGTATGCAACCACTTTTTGTGACTTTTCTCTCGAATGTGGTTAATGAAGAGCATGAGGTAAAATGAAACATATCTACGGATAGTTATTTGATGTATGTAACCACTTTTTGTGACTTTTCTCTCGAATGTGGTTAATGAAGAGCATGAGGTAAAATGAAACGTATCTACGGATAGTTATTTGATGTATGTAACCACTTTTTGTGACTTTTCTCTCGAGTGTGGTTAATGAAGAGCATGAGGTAAAATGAAACGTATCTTCGGATAATTATTTCATGTATGTAACCACTTTTTGTGACTTTTCTCTCGAGACTCACACATTCAGATAATAACTGGGCGTTTTGTGACCAAAACACCTTGTTACCAAAAAAAAAAAAACATGATCAGCTCATCGCAGTCTTCGAGGGTCAAACGCAGATTGTCAGCCAGCGCGCGCACGTGCTTCCTGCCCGGTGTGAACCGCGGCGCTCCTGGGAGCGCGTGCAGCTGCCCCTGACTCCGCTCTATTTCCCCTTCAAATCCAGAAAGGGGTTTACCCGCGGAAGCTAAAGCGGCACGAGGCGCGGAATAGTGGCCACTCACTCGCGAAAGCAAATATGAACTTTCCAACAACCCCCATTTCAATTATGATTATATTCTTTACTATTTATTACTATTTCTTGTTCAGTTTCGTTTTAAATGGTGCCTTATGTAAACCCCTTGATCAAGTTTATTCCTAAATCACTCCAAGTCCACGCACGGTGCTTTGTTATTAAAGGCAATCACGTGGGTCATACGTATTTTTACGTCTTCAATTTTGGAGCATCCCATAGTCAAACAGTGTCGATAGTGCGCCATTATCCGATAAATGTAAGATTGCAGGGAAGTAAGATTTTTATTGAAGTTTTCTCCATAAATTTTAGAATTTATTTGTTAAACAGCGAAATGATTCCCATTTTATCCTCTGCAGAACTTCGGAGGCAATTGTGAGACTGTGTTCTCTATGAGTTTCAGAAATTAGCAGTAGGAAATTATCTTGTCTTTTTAGTACAATGTCTCATCACATCGTTCGTCCACAAAGAAAACTTCAGTAGTTTATATCATTATGATGCTGTCTGTATTGTCATTTTGCGATTTTGCCTGCATTAATAACGACTTTTTAATTAGTAGTACAAACGGAAGAATCGTTTTAAAATCTTTATTGGAGGGATTTTATTCGTTTAACATGGTTTGTAACTATATGTTGAACTATTGTTTTTAAGTTGGGGGAAATAATTGCCTTGTATCGTAACCATCTCTCGGTGGTTACGCTTGTATCCCTTTGTTGTTTCAGTAATAAATATCACTTATAAAATATATTTGCAACAATTTCTTTGGCATTTTTTACGGAATGTCATAAGCTATTTGATGATACCCTAAATTTTAAAAGATAGCATAAAATAAACATTATGTATTTGGCGCGTATGAATCATGAAAGCGAAATAACATCGAAATTCTACAGATAAGAGTCCTTCCGCCAGTCACTACCTTTAGAGCTCTTCGAGCCATCCCTTTGGGCACGCGAGGTATCTGTGCTGTTTATTTCGTTGTATTCTTCAAGATTATTATCATTAGAATATCTATTTTACAACTTTGTAAGTATACAGTAATTGTGTTCGTTGTATGTTATTAAATAATACGCTGCATTCTGTGCGCCTTCCTTATCTCTCAACCATTCTTATCCTTTACCTTTGTCCTCGAATATCCACCTCACCTTATCTTGGACATTCTATTCTTCCCACATATTTCCTTTCTCAAAATCCTGACATCTCGGTAAATAGTGATCCCAGTCTTTGATCTTTCAGACATTTTCCCCTCACTATTACCCCAGTATCTACTTATTCTGGTTTAATTTCCTAACCTATATATTCCTACCCATCTGTCACTTTCCTTACATTTTTCCCTTTTAAATAATTAGGAATAATGTCCACCCGAATTAATTTGTACGATTTGTTGTGAGATGAGTTTCTTATCTTTTCTGACCTTTATCCCTTAGAATAAATTCCTTACATCAATCCCTTCTCCTCTTAACCATTTTTCAGTCTTTGTTCTTATAAAATCCCATCGAATTATCAAACTCGCCTTAGTAACTCAATTTCCCTTCATCTCATAATCCTTTCCTCACACTTACATGTTACAGTACCGGCAGCGTATAGGCGACTCTGACAGATCGATTGCCCCACATTACTACACTCTTGGCGCCACCTTCATGACATAAATTAAATCTCAAATCATTAACACTTACTGACAGGCGACGACATGCCTTGATAAAATGTTCATAACCCTCGCCACAGCCGAACATTGTCGCCTCCGTGACTTCGTGTAGTCAGATGAACGGCAACGCTGAACCCTGCCTATGAGAAAGTAAACAAATCCTCGCAAGTCGATTGCTTCAGAGCAGTTCACATGACGTACCACAGCACGTGGTGAAAGAAGTCAGAGTCGCTTACACGCTGCCGGTACTGTAATTTACCCATCTCATTCTCATTTTTTGCCTTCTTGCCTCCTCTCCATATTCTCATGTAATTGGGGATGCAATAGTCTTCTCCTAGGATCCGTCTTAAAAATCTTGCCTGTGTTGCTTACCGTTTTCTCCTTTTCTTGCATCCCGAAATTTCGCCCTCCACTTCAAAATAGAACCAACAATAATACCGCATAAACTCATCCTCTTTGCCCATAAATCCCCGTACCTTCTCTTAATAACATAACCCACACTTGTTTCATAGTTACCATCTCCATCTAACCATTTTGTAAAGCGCTTTTCGTAGTCTCCTCCTGTGGAAAGCCAAAATCCTAAATAAACTGATAGTAACTGACCGCCGTTAAAGTAGTTTCCTTTTATATATATATATATATATATATATATATATATATATATATATATATATATATATATATATCACATTTACTCTTCTTTCTGCTTTTTATAAACTCCATCACTTTGATTTTATCCATATTGAATTAGAGTTCTCTATTCTTTAAAAATTGTCTTGCACTATCCAGTAATTTGAATGACCTAGTTCTCTATCGAGCCCAGTCTTATTCTGTTCCAGAGAGAGATTAACGTGTGTCATTAAGGGGATCTGCTTTTCGGTTGCATCCTTCGGTAAGACAAAGTTGTTATGTCATGAATTATGATGTCATAGGATGATGATGAGAGGTGATCGTGACCTTTTTTGAACCATACCACTAGTATGATCGAGGGAATCCACGAAAACCCCGGTCAGGATGGCCGGTCCGGAGATCGAACCCGGACTTCCTGACTGCGAGGTCAGCGCGTATTAGCCACTTCGCTCGGTTATTATTATTATTTTTATTATTATTATTATTATTATTATTATTATTATTATTATTATTATTATTATTATTATTATTATTATTATTATTAAGGACATGATTTTTATGCCCTAAAAATCTTAAAACATGCCTTTAAAACTGTGCATTTATGAGCTAAAAAATCTGAAATATGCACTTTAATATGCAATTAAAAATAATAATATTTCATTTCCTGTATAAACCTTTCTTGATAAAATTCAGGAGAAGCATGCTTGAAATGAAAAGTATTTTTGTGCAAACGTAATATAACCTAACTTCCTTCGCAGGAAAAATAATTGAAGTAAATATGCAGCTTAGTGAAGTACATTGTAGGTCTTGTCTTTTTCTACGTCTCTTTTTGTCTGATTTAAAAAATATGATACTAAGAAATGTCCTACATTTGCAAAGATATTTTTTCATCTACAAAAAAGAAAAAAAAATTTACAAGCTCTTTCTAATCAATGAAAGCTCACAAATAACGAATATGCTCGAAAAGGAAAAATCGGTCAATATGCACTAACATTTTAATCTAAACTAGTGAGAACCCGTCAAGATTTGACGGTGAGATCTGAGATAAATGTAAAATACTGTACCCAGACTAATGTTCACAATATATTGCATTGTTTGGATCTTCAGGGTATAACGAAGATATTCTGTGATGAGTTCCCAAAATTTTGAACACGTGTGGCCCATGACCAGGTGGCAATGCAATATCGGCACAAAAGATATAGCACTATTATACTGAAGGATATTATTTCTAAAGTTTTTTAATGTGTCATCATCTCCTATAAACAACTGTTTGATTTCTTCTGGAATATTGCTCGAAGGTATACTTATTTTCCCATTTAAGCAACACAGAGTAAATCGTTTGCAGAATTTCTCTCACATGGAAAGTACAAAGCAGAACGAAACTGGCATTTCATAGACAATGACTCAATAGAAAACGAAATGACCTCACTATCACGACACCTACGCTGACTTTCTCTTTCCCTGCGTCCAGTTAATGTACGTTTGCGTCTTTTGGGGCGCGTGGACAACGATTCGGAATTTGACATAACCTGTAAACAACTTCACTAAAGTACAACCGAGCAAAACCCACTGTGCGAATGTTCTCTACAAAATACACCACGGAAGCAAATACATGCAAACTGTCAACGCCACAATGCAATTATTACACTGAAACAAAACCTTGACGAATTGTAAACAAATCTCAACAATCAAAAGAAAACATCAAGCAGCGTGGACTCGCAACTTTGGACTCATGTATATCGATTTTGAAACTGCCACCCTTTGAAAGAAAACAATTGACTATTGATAAGCGTACTATTAAAGAATGATTTAATTAATTAATTTACACCGTAAATGTTGGTTAATCAACACAAACAATATCTGATAACACATCTAGGGATCATATTCTTTCATTTAAAAGAAAAAATACAACAATCGGTTCAGTAGAAGCTCTAAACGAAGCCATGGCAGATAACCTTATTTTTTTAAGTATATAGATAGCTTCCAATTCTAACGAAATGTCACGAAATTTCACTTTGCTATGCGCAGAAGAAACGGACAAAAATATGCAAAATCATAGAAATCCTCTCCCTAATTCTTCTTCTTCTTATTATTATTAGTGGTGGTGGTGGTGGTGGTGGCGGCGGCAGCGGTGGCGGTAGTGGCGGCGGCGATGGGGATAGTGGCGGCGGCGGTTGCAGTGGCAGTGGCGGTGGCGGCGGCGGTGGCGGAGGCAGTGGCGGCAGCAGCGGCGGCGGCTACGGTGGTGATGGTGGTCGGGGTCGTGGTGGTGGTCGTGGTGGTGGTCATGGTGGTGGTCGTGGTCGTGTTGGTGGTGGTCGTGGTGGTGGTCATGGTGGTGGTCGTGGTAGTGGTCGTGGTCGTTGTGGTGGTCGTGGTGTGGTGGTGGTCGTCGTGGTCGTGGTGTGGTGGTGGTCGTGGTGGTCGTGGTCGTGGTCGTGGTGGTGGTCGTGGTAGTGGTCGTAGTCGTGGTGGTGGTCGTGGTGGTGGTCGTGGTGGTGGTCGTGGTGGTGGTCGTGGTGGTGGTCATGGTGGTGGTCGGGGTCGTGGTGGTGGTCGTGGTAGTGGTGGTGGTCGTGGTGGTGGTCGTGGTGGTGGTCGTGGTGGTGGTCGTGGTCGTGGTGGTGGTCATGGTGGTGGTCGTGGTGGGGGCCATGGTCATGGTCGTGGTAGTAAAGTAGTAGTAGTTTCGTAGTAGTAGTAGCGTGGTGGTAGACGAAGTAGTATTAGTGGTATATTAGTACAATACATTTGTGAACTTCGGGTGGACTGTAACTTGGCCCTTGCAGGCTTGATACCAGTAACGATTCGAGCGAATAGTATGGACTTCACTATTTGTCGTAAATGAGAGAAGCGATCCATGCGCATGACTGAATAAGTGCAGGGGCAGTTCCACAACACTGCCAGTGTTTGTTGTACCTCGAATCGGCGGCCATGCGACGAAGGCAAGAACGGCTCTTTATTAAAGAGCAAACGCTTCACAATAGCACTGTAAATACATCTCTGCCCTCTCCGTAGACTGAGAGCGGCTCTTTCCACTTTCAAGAAGAGCAACTAAGAAAATTAAAGGCGCAGAGAAAGATGGCGTCATAAATACTAATCACAGGGTGCGCGACTCAATCTATACAAGCCCCGGCCATTAAACAACACGCCATTTACAACGCCGGCCGGCGCTTAATTAAAATGCTTTTAAAGCGACGACGGCGCCTCCGCGCCCCGCCCCGCGGAGATCGCATTAAAGTCAAAGGAGGCGCTGGCTCTGCGGGGCGGGGGCGGGGGCGATCTCCGCAGGCGACGAGGGAGAGCGCTGCAAGTAGGCGGGGCGAAGGCGATGTTCATTGCCCGCTGACTTCATTACGGACGCCTGGGTGTCCACGATAGAGTCACATAGTTTTAGCTATTTACTTTATTCTCTGAAAGTGTACAGTTTAGTGAAGCCTGGATGCATGGCAATACAGATCTGACGAGTTAAAACTATACTCAATTCCGTCTATCTCCACATTTCCTCCAGAATTTGTGATAGATTGATTGGTTGTTTTCGGACAAGTCTACTGCTGTGGTCATTAGTCCCATTAATGTAGTAGATGTTTTATCTCGCGGGGTGGCAATGTTCTTTCCCTGTTGCAGAGTGAGATCCGGCGATGACCTATACGTCCAATGGCCGTGGATTCCCCTCCATGAATTTCCATCGAGCGGGGCCCCGCCACAACCAGGACAAGCTCTCAGCTTCCGATTGTTCTCCCGACATTTGTGGCAGAGTCAAAAGTCCGCCTCCGTCGGGACTCGAACCCTGAAACTTCCAGTCACAATCGCTACGGAGAATGCAGCATTAGTGGCTCTGAGATAAACTCAGCATGTTTCAGTCTTTGTGGACTTTTGTCGGTCTGGTTAGAATCTTATTGGGTCGTCTAAGAAATATGTCGTCATTGTTAATACCTCCCATCTTCACTCAATTTCTAACGTAAACCTACCCCGTGAAGTGTGAGTACATGCGATGGATAGAATTACAAAACCGAAAGAATTAAGAAAATGTAATGCATTGCGGTTTCTCCGTGTTAAAGATAATTGATGTTTTTTCTGGAAGCATCTTTTTTTGACAAACATCTCAACGTTACATCACTATTCTTCTTAAATGCCTTAAAAATCGTTTCTTTGTGTTCTGTGTCCAATGCTCGCCTCACCTATTCGACTATTTTTGTCCCCGACGTGGCCAACTCGTCTTCCTCAAACAGTTGAGCCGTATTTCTTGAATTACCCCTGTACCAACGGGATCGAAAGCTACAAATGTTACGTCTACGCATCAGAGATGAAACTCCTCGCCCCCAAATTAAGTTAATAACATTCTAACTTTCAAAGAAAAACGTTCTTAACTAAAGAAAAAATTAGAAACAAGTTCTTAATCAAGGAAATAATTTCGAATTATGGAGGTTACAGCTAATATGTTTGGAACGTGTAAAGGTGAAGGAAAATTCATATATGAATTCGACTGACTGAAGTTTGCGTTATCCAAGAAGTCAATATATATTTCATTTTGTATTCACTTAGAGCTTACTTAGAGTTTTCGTCGCATAATGAAAAATTTCACTTAGAGTTTTCATCGCATAATTCATTTCCAAACAAGAACACAAAGTAACAAAACTTTGTGTAAAAAACTCGAAGAAATTATTCATTTGTTTTGGAATACCTTTCTCCTTCTCGTAGGTCGACCGCGACAACGAGATTTTACTTCTAATTAAACATTACTTATAGTTCTGATCATTTAAAGTAATTATGTTATCCTTTGCACCATTTTATACAGAAAAGAAAATGAAAGGCTCAGCTCATTTCCCCTAAACAATCTATTGTTAAGTTGTTAAAAATAACGATAAGATCAGGAAAAGCAATAATAAATAATTATTTACTAGCTTAACGTGGTGCCTCCGGCGAGTATTTTCATGTTAAAATTGTTATTTTTGCTTTAGGTCGTAATCAAATTAAGTTATAACATAGTATCCTCCATCGTCGGGAATAGAACTGCACATGAAAAATTAACCATTGTTTAAATACTTGTTTCATTACAATTTTTTGTTTCATTATTTTCAATCTGACGGATCAAGTAGTCGTAACGAGTAAGTAGTCGTATAAAAGTCGGAGAGTGTAGTAATTCACCAACGTATTCGAAGGTGCATTGAAATCAACAACTAGAGGTGCTACAACAGCACATATTTTCTCACATTATTGGGAACGGTAAAGTAATATTATAATATTGTAATTTTGTTGTAGTTGTAGGAAGACGCCGAAAAAGTTTGAACTTTTGCGAAAAAACAAACATAGAGCCTTTTTTTAAAGAAATTGAAAATATTCCAACGGCTACATGTAAAGTACTCCCCCCCCGAAAAAAAAGTTTTTAAAAATCGCAAGGCTTCGAGTCGTGCGATATTAATGGGAGAACAATGGTTTTGAAACAATCCTATTCTCCGATTAAAATAGGAAGTTCTTTCAAGCCACGCCCTGGCAGAAGAGGAGAACAATATCATCGGTTCGCGAGCTTTGTTGCGCCTCCAATTTTGGCATTGAAGCTCCCGATTGGATGACAGTGTCATCCAATGTAAAGCAAATGCTTGATGCCCTTTGCCTGGTGCTTTGGTGATAGTCATTCCTTGTTAAGATACTCATTCTGATTTTGTTTTTGTGGATTTTCATGTTTATTATTTAATTCTTGGAAGCATGTCTCATACTGATCAAATCAATCGGAGCTCATGCTGGTAGGAAATATTAAATAATTGAACTAGGTAATTATAGTCTGGTGTTAAATTATTAACAGTTGTTGGCAGGTTCTTGTAGATGAAGCAAGTCAGTTGGTATTTTTTTGTTTTTAAAAAGGGGTGGCTTGTGAGCATATTGTTCGTATTTTTTTGAAAGGTGGATGATTCATATGAGCTTTAAATTTGCATTTACTTGATCGTAAACCTTTTAATGAATTGCTGTGAGCTTGAATTTTGTTTTTAAAATTTCAAGAGGGTTGTTGGGTTTGAGATTGTAAACTTTCTTCAGGAAGTAATTTTCTGCCACAAGTTGTTTTTTTAAATTTGCTTTTGATGCTGTAGTATCTCATAGCCGAACATTGCTGTGCTTCTAATGACAGCGTTACAATGTTATTGTAGAGATGATAACATTGTTTCTGAATTTCCTCTTATCTGACAAGCTTGAGTTCTTATAGGTCGGTACCTAATGATAAATTGTTAGAAGTAGGATTTTATTGTGAAGAACCTTACAGGATGTCGGTGAAGGAGGTAAATGGATCGGTAGGGCTAGAATTAAAAACACGAGGAAGTTCAGGAAAGTCATATATGCATGAAGTCCTATGAGATACTTGGTTTCCTGGTTTGATGTGTTTTTGTTGCAGTTGTGATTTTTGCATTTGTGCCCGACGGTTTTGTTTGTCTTTCCAGAAAAGGCTTCCGCTAAAATTAACCGGACGATTCACCAGTTAATTTGCACATTTCACAGGTTTGTCCCTAGGGCATTGAGAACTGCAATCTCCCGCGCACATTTGTCATCTGGGGGATCTGTAACACCGGGTGATGGTGTGATTCCACATAAGACTGTTGGTGCATTGTGGTAATCTGTCTTTGGCATTATAATTTTATATCTTTATATGGTGGAGGAGAAGATGATGAATTGATAGTAGTTTATCTATGTCCAGCACAGTTTATTTCAACTAGATATAGTCCTAATGGAATGTATGTTTTTCTAAAACTGTGGCCAGGCCAGCCAATTTCTTTTTTTAAGCTCAGAGATATTTTGAACTTTTATCCGAAGACGGATAAAAGTCCGTCTTAGATCCGTTTTAGACCCGAAAACTTCAGCTCATTGGGTACCCCTTTGATTATAATTATGTATCTTCGTTCTGGTTGTACTTTTTCATTTCTGCAAGCTCGGAAACGACTGCGTTATTTTTTATGGCATTCCATATTCTTCGGTTTAATTATAAAATATTAACTGCTTCGTACCGCATGAATGGGACCCTTGGCGATTCACTGCAACTGTTGCACTGAAAGGCGGTATTAAAATCGAGCTCTACTTAGATGTCTCCTATATATTTTCTAGATGGCGGTCTCCGTGTTTGGGAAGTATTGCTTGCAGGTGTTTCAATGGGGATTATGTTTTATGGGATAATACCGTGTGTGCGGGCCATGCGTGTTCATAAAGTTCTTTATGACACAAACCATGATGAGATATTTAATGAAGACAATGAGATGTTTTATGAACAGTGGCAACTATAATTCATCATTTTCAAGGAGTTTGATTTAAGCCGAATTTTAAAATTATTCACTAATATTTAAATAAATTACTAAGCTTCCCTTGTTTCAAAAATTTCGCTAAAAGTGCAGAAATATCCAAAATAAAATTTGGCAGGAAAGATCCAAATGGACTGATTTGTAAAGAAATGTGAAATTTTTCTGAGAAATCATTAGCAAAAACTATATGCATTTGCATACAAATCCGGGCCCAACTGATAATTAAAATTAAATACATGAATTAAAGTTGAATAAATATTAAATAAATGTCAGACTTTAAAACGCTGCTGGTTTTTCGCCCGTTCCAATGGGCTTTGTCACGTTGCAGCCTGCTTGGCAAATTTCATTTGTGATCCGATCATGCATTTCTTCGAACTGATCACGGTTTAATCTAAAATAGTTCTAAAATTTGTCATCATCAAATTCAATAGAAAAATTCTCTACGTGTTTCTCTTTCCTTCGTGTAATCACTTCTTTCTCCTTTTTGCTCCAACAGAACGGCTTAACATCTCGTTTATATCTCGAACTTGCTTTCGGTGAGAACTCAAATCCACTAACTTCGCCTAAATTCTCGCCATCTCCGTCAGCGTTCGTACCGGCGTGAAGTGCGGAGAGAACTGCGGCGCATCGTGCGTGGCGATCGCTGCTGTCACTCACTCTGCCGTGAGGAATTCACGTCACGCACCTGCCTCACGTCACGGAGCTGCGTATCATTTTGCGACTAGCCCAGGCTAGAAGGCAGAAACTTATGCAATGGTGCAAGCGAGAATTTAAAAAAAATCTTTCAAAAAATCGGTGGAAAAGTATCCCAAGGACCCGGCTAGATAAAGTATCAACAAATAGTTACAAAAGAACTTACTATTTTGTATGCCCACTTCCACTCATTTTGCAGCCTTCAGTTTTGTTCGTAAATAATCTTCAAGGCTTAGGTCATGAAGAACTTGGAAGAGACACCGATAGAAGTCGTGGGTGTTCGTCATCTTCTGGAAAGTCACGGCGGACCTTCGCAAGTAACTGCTTGCAAGACACTGTGCTCCGCAGGGAAACCACGCCCAGAAACGGCAACACGTCACCCTGCGCTCTAACATGCACGAGTCCCATAGGCATAGTGATTCGCAGAAACTCGCCATGAAGACTCTGCGACACGTCACGAACCTGCGACTCATTTTGCGACTTAGGCTATACTTGGGTTATCGTAACGTGGCGCGTGAAGGACTTGTCTTCACGAAGGACAATGACACGACTTTTCGCGTCTTTCTCGGTTGGCCGCTATATGTCGCTTGATCTGCATCACTATTTGATAGGTCGCGATCATGCGACATCTTGCGGCAAGGTCGAGAAAGGCGCAAAAAGCCGTGCCATATTCCATCGTGAAGACAACCTCTCATGCGCCACGTTACGAAAACTCAAGTATAGCCTAAGTCGCAAAATGAGTGGCAGGTCCGTCACGTGTCACAGTGTGACTCATGGTGTGTTTCTGCAAACCACGGCTTTTGGACGCGCACTCTTGTGCGAGTCCAATAAGCAGTGGTTCGCAGAAACTCACCATGAGTCCAACTGCCTCACGTCACGGACCTGCGGCTCATTCTGCGAGTTGGATTACCATAAGGATCCCCCTTATCACCAACGTTGTTTAATCTGTATGTAGCAGACATTCCCAAATTTAAAAAAATAAATCATTTAGCACAATTCGCGGACGACACGGCATTATACATCTCTGGCAACTTACTAGGAAACTTAAGAGCAAAAACACAATTATACCTACACACACTTGATAGCTGGGACGCGAAATACAAAATTCAGCTAAACCCCACCAAAACAGCAGCAAAAATATTGTCACTTAGACCATATACTTTCCTCTCCCCGCTAACAATTAACAACATCTCAATAGAATGGTACCCTCCCAACAAACCAAATAAATACCTAGGGCTCTATCTCGATTCAAAATTAATTTGGCACGATCATATTGAAACAAAGATAATCCAAACCAAGGCAAAACTACATCATTTAAAATCAATAATAAACAGACACAGTTCACTACAACAAAATACCGCCATAGCAATATACAAAACCATATTTAGACCTATAATCACTTACACCTGTCCCAAATGGATTTTCGCCGCCAAATATTCGCAAACTCCAAGTAATCCAAAACCAATTCCTGAGAACCATAACTAACGTTCCATGGTTCATTACAAATAATCAACTCCACAAGGAATTCAACATTGTATCATTAGATCATCACATCACATACCTTGCTACAAACTTCTATCGTAACGTACACCAAATCCCAGCACTCACCGAATTCAGACTCGCAAAAAATCCAACCCATAAAACCAGAATTCAAAATAAGTACCCTTTCCAAGTCTTTCAAATCAAATTCGCTAACATAGAACCAGATTAGAGGACTCACAGTGGGCAACCTCCCCATTGCATAGTATTGTAACGAATATTGCGTCACCTGCCGGCACCACCACGAGCTGCCTGTGCGCGCGGGTTTCGTCATCTGCAGGCACCACCACGAGCTGCCTGTGTGCGCGGGTTGCGTCATCTGCCGGCGGCTCCTACACTAGATTGTCCCAGAATGTTCGCGGGGTCCGGAAAGTTCTCGACGGCACCCGCCGAGTATAAATACACGGCGGCCGGCGACCGCGAGTCAGTCTTAAGTCCGCAGTGGAAGCTGGGCGGTGAAGTGTGTGCATCGCGGTGAATAGCAGTGCAGTGATTGTGCTCAGTGACGTGAACCGTGGTCAGTGCATCGAACTCTGGTCAGTGCAGTGAACTGTGGCGAGTGCTTATGACTGGGCGAGTGTGTAAGAGAAGTGAACAGGGTAAATAAATAATCAAGAGAAGTGTGATGTATAAAGAATAATCAAGTGTTTTAGTGATTGTGTTAAGCAACAAAATAAACCTTTTTGTTAAAATAATACCAGAGTTTTAATTCACCACCTACAATCGTAACAGTATCTACGTTTAGAATAATTTAGTAAGTAATAAAAATTACATATGTCAAGTTGAAATAACTACCTATCTATTTATCTTCAGGAAAATAAATAAATAAATAAATAAATAAATAAATAAATAAATAAATAAATAAATAAATAAATAAAAAATCTGCGAGTAGCCTCAGTGGCGCGCTCCCTGACGCGCAACGGGCACAGCCGCTGCGCCCCCTGGTATAGAGCGACTTTCCTAAGGATGAGCCAAAGTGACAGCTAGTGCTGGCAACATAACTGAAGGTTCTGTGGTCGTCGTGCCCTCGTGCCCAATGAACTCCCTTCTTGCATTAATTCGTTTGCAGTTGGCTAACTTGTAAATGGCTTCGACCCTTCTTTTTGTGATGTTCTCGTCCGACAAAAATATAGTGCGCCGCCAGAAATAATTGAAGTGTAGTGTTATGTGCTCTTCTGTAAAAATTCTTTTTTCCTTTATCTATTACATTGAATTTACTTTTTGTGTGATAAATATTATGTTTATTTTAAAACCGAGATTTGAATACGAGACGCGTACCGACGCACGTGGTTCCGGCCTTTGTGCTGTTGTGTGGCGAGCTGTCATTGGGAGCTTTCTATTTACTTTCATGGTAGTTTTCTTTTACTGGTTGTGAGAGCATGTT
Organism: Teleogryllus occipitalis; assembly: GCA_011170035.1. NCBI lineage: Eukaryota > Metazoa > Arthropoda > Insecta > Orthoptera > Gryllidae > Teleogryllus > Teleogryllus occipitalis. The sequence goes on along the minus strand of BLKR01009481.1, from coordinate 18,302 downwards.
AAGAGATTTTCCACATACGTAATTAAATTTAATTATTTCCTGGACTCGCGTACGTGCATATACATCAGCGAAACTCTTAGACTTCTGTATAGTGATGTCTTCTCAGAAGTCATAACCAAACACTTTACGAAGGGACTGAACAGCTGTCGCGGCGGAGGGAAATACACGTGATGTTCACTTGTTTTCGCGAACTGTCACTTGGGCGCATCCTTAGGAAAATCGTTCTATATCCGTTGCCTGCGGCGAAGAGGTCGCCTGGCCCCGCTGGCGTCCTGCTGCACAGCTCGACCCTTTGAACGCGCTGCGCTGATCCGATATCAAACTAACTTACCGGGAAAACCGGAGCCCGGTAGAAAACTTTGACTAACTTACCGGGGAAAGTATATATCTTAAAAGCTCAGGATGGAATTTTTCAAGGAGAAGGAGTAAAGAATACAAAAAAATAAAGAAATTTAAAGAAGAAACTCACATTTAAGAAAAATAGAAGCGTAATGTACCAAAATAAAGCAAGAGAAATCATTTATTTTTATTGTTTTCACTTCGAAAAGGGTTTAAATCTGTGTGTACAATAGGAAGAAGTGTATTCTGAGCACTTTTTCTAAACTTTTGAGATCATTACCCTAACCCATATTCAAGTTGAATTCTGAATACAGAAAGAAACGAGCGATTTTGGTAAGAATTGATTAAATATTGGATCTCGTGTAATAACCACTATTTGCAAAGGCAAATCAGCAACAGATTTTGGCAATTATTCTTCACCGTACCCTGCGTGAAGGAATCGACATCCTGCACGAGAACAAGAATGACTATTTGAATAACTTTTCTTCCAACTTTCCTTTTTGATTATCGGTGTAATATCAAATTTTAGAGAAACAGTTATACAGCAGAAAATATTTTACTCGGCACTTAAACTTTTGTATCGATTTTAATCATCTGTCATCCGGCTATATGTTGCATAATAGTATACATGTATTGTTCGGGAAATTTTTGTAGTAAGCTGATGATAATGGCACCCGAGTGTTACAGTTATAGACACCTGCATTGGATAAAAGCCCCTTTTAGCTTGAGCCAATGATGAAAAAAAATGATTCAGAGTAATTAGCGGCAATAAGAATGAGATGTGCAAAAACCGTGTTTGTAATACAGTAGCTTCATTTATGCAAAGTCTACCATCGCAGTCTGCCTTGCCGCCCCTTGCGGGACCAGACCCTCCCTTGTTACCCCAGGAGGGCGCCCATCACATCCACCCTTTGTCCACCGCGCGCTGGGGACCCTCACCCCGACATCAACTCACCGAAGCAAGAGCGAAATGAAACACTAGGCGCTTGATTCAATGCGCTTTAAACATATGTATTTTACTTCCCAACATGCAAATACAAACTCTCCCGCTACTCATATAATTCAGTATTCATCAGTAATAGCACCTACTAAGAATCTCCTTTTTACGATCTCACCCTTACTTCGTAAGAAGCAATACTTCAGTATTACAGTATTACTTCCCAAGAAGGAATACTATATCTACGAAATATTTATATGTAATAAATTTCTCCCGCTAACCCGTTGAGACGTCAGATTCCACGTCTGGTGGGTCCTTGATTCCGAAATACCGATGGAGAGAAAAACATCTGTCCGCCTACCCGTTCGTCTGTCTGTGAACAATACTGGCGGCTAAACCGTATGCAGAATTTCCGAGATTGATATTCCTCGATCGATCTGACTGATGTCACGGTCCTTGGAATTTGAAACGGATATTTTGATTTTGAGGGGTACTTCACATGAAGCCTCAACAAGAATAGTTTCTCAAAAATTTAAAATATTTTCTTTAAATGATTTCCTCTGATAGAGCTTACAAAATGGCGCTGGTCGCATTGTCATTGCACTCCATGAATTATCGAAATATATAAAAGTTCAATTAAAAAAAATAATGAGACACTAAAACGTGATGCAATTCATTGACATGTTCTTCATGGGAATACAACTTTTGATTAAATATTAAAATTTAATTTTCTTAAATTTTTTTTTCCTTACTTTATCTCTTTCCAATCATCTGATGTTCAAAGTTCGGAATGTTACGTCCATTTCAGCCTCGATTATACACCAGTCCAGAAATTCGCATATCAACATCCTAGTTTTATTTTGAGTCATGCAAATATGTCTACCATACTGTCTGTTGACGAATGTACAATGTCCCGTCCTACTTTCAATTCAAACGTTAATCAATGGGTGTTATCTAGACTTTACAATGTCAAAATATGCTTCGATATCTGGTATTTCTCAATACAGAGAGTTCACCGCAAATGGACTCTCTGCAATTTTTATAAATACACTATATTCAAGAAAACATTCGAGCCGTTTTTGAGAAAATCTTGTTTTTAAAATTGCCCATATCCTATGCCAAAATATAAGAAAACTACTCAGTTGTTTAAAACAAATGCACCTCTACTTATTTAATATCAAATTTTGAAGAACAAAATTCGACGAATTCAACAAAAATGAGACATGCGTCATTTTTATAAACCTTTTTGGTTGTATGCGAGAAAAAATTAAACCAAAAATGTTCAGTCTTTTTGAGAAAATTTTGAAAATGTTCAGGCTTTATATAAAGTACCCCAAAATTAAAATATCGATTTCAAATTAATGGGACGTGACATCAGTCAGATGTATCATAGAAAATTAATGTCGGTGAAAATCCTGCCTATGGTTTAGCCACTAGCATTGTTCAAGGACTGTTGGGCAGCCCTTTTCCCGTAAACGAATTTTGGGATATCAAGGACTCACAAAATGTGGATTAATATAAACAATTTATTAGAGGAAGAAATTACTACATTTTTTAAACTTTTTAAATAAATGTGTGCCCATACTAATGATGTAATAATAGTTATTTACGTATCTAGGGCGTTAAGTAGATATTTTTGCTCCGAGGACGATTTCCAATCCCAAGGGCCTCTGGCCCGAGGGATTGGAAGACGCCTGAGATACAGATGTCTTTAACTGTAACACTCGAAGTCGTAGTCATATTCATCAGGGGTAATTATCAATAGAACACTACAAAAAATTCTCGTACAATACATGTACATTATTGTACAACGCATCGCCAGATGACATGTAATGATTAAAATCTATACAAAAGTTTAAGTGACAAATAAAATATTTTCTGCTGCATAACTGATAGTTGAACTGATGGTTCAACTTTTCATTGAACTCTGAATTTTGGAAAATTGCAAAGATTAGAAATATTGTGAGAAATGATGTACTATTGAAGTACTACAAGTTTCGATATCACATCTCCTTAATACGAGTTCTTCTGGCGAAAAATTGCCACTTTCCGCGACAGCATTACAATTCTTTCTATACATAGTAGTATACGAGAAAGAAATGGTTGCGTCACATGGGTGAATCGCTCTGTGTCCCCTCCCTCGCCCAGCGCCTGCGAAGCAACTCGCGCCAAAGGCAACTCAAACCAGCGCCTCCACGTCAACATTTTGGAATAATTTAATGTGCAGCTGGCCAACTACCGGCCGGCCCCAACTGCAATTGAAAAGTGTCGGTGCTGATGGCGCTGCGATCGCTGCATACGCGCAGGTCGCGTAACTGGAGCAAATGCAGAATAGCCTCTCCACAAAATCTCTGTCTCTTTGTGTCGCTGTATAATGAATTAATGTATTATCCTTGCGGGCCCGTATTTGCCCATCAACAAAATGACAGGCGCACCCTGTATCCAAACTATGTACGCCTCTTTCCCTATTTTGCAGCGCTTTGATGTGAGCCTGTGGTTTCCAGTTCGGATTATCGCTTGCGGTGCGGAGTGGGTGCGGGGGCAGCGATGGCGGGGCGGGGAATCGATCTCAAAATCTGTTGCACCGAAAACAGAAATAGCGTGCAGGGCATACACTGCGTATCACAACACCTCTCGACCCGTTGCACGTCGTCCGACAGGAATGAATTCCCATCATAGAGTACAGTAGTGTTGGTTAAATTTTCCCAGCCCAAAAATTCCCTCCGGGATTATAAGAGAAAAAAGCAAAAAACAAACAAACCCACACACGTAAAATGCTTGAAAAACCTTTTAAAGTTTTAACTGACTTTTTAAAATTATTTCGAACAAAATAAAACTTATAATTTTAGTATCAAAATATAAAATGAAAAGTCAAATTTAATCACAACAAACGCATACAAATAAACACGAAAAACAACACAAAAAAACAACAACAACAAAATCAACTGACAATACAATACAAACAGCATTTCCTAGAATTAATTCGTAATTTGGCTATGAAATATGTTTCCGCCTCTACTAACTGATTTAGTTATTGTCAGATTTAAGTCTAAAATTTGATTGAACACTGATTATATATATATATATATATATATATATATATATATATATATATATATATATATATATATATTGTGACATACCGATATGTCACATGAAAATAAACAAACATTTATTTGTAGACTATATGGTGGAAAATGCATTAAGATGGATGCCGAAAGTAGAAAATTTGGGATTGGGCGAAGAAGTTTAGACGATCGAAAGGTCAGCTACACCAAAATATAACGAACGCATGGATTGGCTGGGTGAGAGAAGGACGGTCAAATGTTATGAAAAAAAAGAAGGTGGTTTAATACGAAGCTTCGAGGGGTGAATCATGCAGGAAGATTTCATTCTGACCGGCATCGCGTGTCTGAACTGATCGTAGGTTCGTGAGAGGGAGCGAGTGTAGTGCAGATAGTCAGAGTCGGATTATCAGATCGTGAAAGTTTAAGGACAGTAAACGATATTGCAGATATTGCATGTGGAAGTAATATTGATGCATAAATTGGAACTTTGTCGGGAGTGGTAATCGAATTATAGATTTCGGGACTATGTCATAGGACGTAATCGGGACTGAACATTTTGATAGTTTGAGACCAGTTTGGATAGGAGCAGAAGAGGATTTCTTGGGACTTTGGACTACGGCAAGCTCGCAAGATATTTCGACTGAGAAGTCTACGAGGGACATCAACGAAGAATAGATAAGTTAACCGCGGTATAAAACTGTAAAATTCAAAGATATCTTGATAAAAGGCCTAACATCAAAATAATTTATTAAATTCACTAAATTGTTTACTAAAAGGTAACAATAAACTTTATTAAATTTTGTTTAAAAAAGAAAGTGATCTTTCATTTAGTCAATCCAAACAGTAATAAACTAGGAATTAGAATCATTCTATTTCAGATTCCCAGCAGCGCTGTATAGTCTGCGGATCCTATAATCCATTATAAAGGTAATAAGGATTATAATATATCGTGACCCATTGACCCAGCAAGCCGGACGCTAAGATCTTTGCGAGATATTAAAGTAGAGAAAATTTGTATATCACAATATATATATATATATATATATATATATATATATATATATATATATACACACACACGCACACAGGGAGAAATGGGAAACACGGGACATCTTGAAACGTTCCCTCTACTACTTACAAGTTCATTACAGGAAGTTTCACAACCTCTCGTCTCGACGCTCTACTGCACCCAGTTACCTATAGAAAGTTTTGGCGCGATTTAGGCTCGATTTCACCAATATACACCTAACGTGACGTTAGTAAACGAGTCGTTAAAATTAACGTCTTCGTTAAGATTTGTTCCGTTTCACCAACACTTCCACGGCTTCAGTTACCTAATCGCCAGTTAACTTTAATGGGTGTACAAAATGCGTAAGTATTTGTTTTCAGAAGGCCGTGAACTGGAAACTCTGTGGTGAGTACGTTTACTCTGCTTACAGAGAATAAAGCAACAGTCTAGCCAAAGCGCAGCTAACTCTATGAAAAGCAAAAAACAGCCGTAGATTTGCTGGCCCCAATATGGTCACCCCTAACCTGCTGGTAGCTGCCAGTTGCATAGTAACGTAGTCATAAGTAACTGGTTAATTGGTGCGATTGACTCGTTCCTGGAAATTAATATAAATTGAAACAAATTTCTAATAATGAGTTCTTATTTTTTAATAAATAATGAACTTAATTATAATTATGTAATTAATTCATATCATACTTTAAACTTCAATATTTTGTATTTTTTTTTCCAAAATTTGGGAATGACTTTCTGTGAAGAAAACTGTAGGCTATCTTCTGATAAGAATGAATAGTGGCACAATTTAATGTAGAGTATACGTAATGAACAAAACCATTCATAACCTAATTTGCATTCATGAAGGTTATATAACAAGATAGTTTTCAATGTGCATGCAAAACTGTTACTTATATGGTTTGGTTGTGATAAATGGTATATAACTATTACATGTAGTATTTTCTGACCCGTTTGATGAAAACTGCAGATCTCAATCAATTCCAGGATTTCTAGTGTCGATTGTTTGGTACACCTGAATCTGGCCGAAAAATCCGTCGTCGTACTCATAAAAATAATTTTTTCTTTCCCTGAATACACGCGGGCGCACAGACATTTCCAGGCTTTCTAAAATATCGTCCAATATAAATTGCAGAGCTTTCTCCATTTTTCTCTGCTGTGTGCTCGAACTGAACTGAACCGCGCTGCGCTGCAATCAGCTTAACCAAGCGTTAACTGCTGCTAACGGAGCTGAGATCGCGCGTTAACTTTAACGGAAAGTTAACAAGCGTTAAAGTTTGGTGAAACACGTATTTTCTCTAACGGACCGTTAAAATCTCCTAACGTCGAGTTAGTGTGTTCACAAGCATTGGTGAAACCGGCCCTTAGTGTTTCTGTGGGTGAAAAGTAAATATTAGTTGTACAATTGTAGTGGCATTAAGAAACTGTTTCAGTATTTTCAACAGTAAAGAATATCCCCCCCTGGGAAGTAAAACTGCTCTTTGTCAGTTCCTAATTCTTTTTTGTTAGGTGAATTTTGAAGTGTTGGATGATAGATTCATGTTATTCAAAATTACTCATTGTGGTACATTGATACAGCGTATGTTGGGGGTATTCATGCGTTTCAATGTACCCCATGATAACTGTAAACTATCTATACGCTTTTTTAGTTCATTTTTCATTACCTTTTATTGCTATTTCTACCACACACTCCTTTATCCATCCTTTTCTCACTAAGAATTTCCAATATTAGTTTTATAAAAAAATAATAATTAATAAGAGATAATAAAGTTTTTCGAAATGAGGAAAGTTAAGAAGAGAAAAAAGCTGCAGCGCAAAAAGAAATAAAGGCAAAGAAATGAAAAACGCAAAAATGCAGCTGCAGATAGATGTTACCAAATCTTTGAAGCGACAGAGGAAGAGTAAAAAGGTGGAAGAATTATATTCATCAGAAGAATCTGAAACATCCTTAGGACTATGTGTGACTCTGCATCAGATGATTTGAATCTAAGTGACGCGCTAGGGGAAGAAAAATCAATCGAAGCTGAAGATACTTTGTTATCACAATATTGTTGATGATTACTTTTTCAAAAACATATTTTATTTACAGTCGCCTCAACGACAAGGATATTAGCGACTGCAACTATACATGATCTACTATAATTAATACAGGATTTAAATGATATAGTGAACATACAATTTAAACAAGTATTAGAACAGTAATTTAGAACTGACAGTCAGGCATATAAATCATTATACACTTTTAGTATTTTACATAATTGTAATATTTTTTCCTGAAAAACACAAGAATATAAAATAGTTTCAAGATTGTCATTGTAGGATTGATTCGCGTTCATGGATATATTTGGTATATGATTGAAGGATATGGACGACTGACAATTGATGTTGCATGATTCACACTTTAAGGAAGCTGTGTTATTTAACAGATGTGAGTTAGCTTAGTGTGTTCAGATCTGATTCGAGAAGGTGCCAATTGATCTTTGCAATGGAGTTTTTTATTGGTTTTTCGTTTATAAAATCATGAGTCATTTTATGTATACTAATTATTTTGCATTCTTTCCAAGTTGTATTTCATTGTTTTTTCATGATCTTCATTATGTGATTCTAAGTATCCTTGGTGAAGTGGACAATATTATGGAAACTTTTTCCTGACTTGAGATCCACGAGAATGGTCGGAATTGAGCTTCTATTCATCTTAATTGGATCAGCTTGCTGGAGAGAAGACCGAAAAATCAGCAGCCTTTGGTCTTGCCTATTTAAAAGATAGCACAGTTCCTGGATATTAATAACCACTTCCGATTTCTGGTTTGTGTTGCAGATTTGGTCTGCCACAGCAGCAGACTTGGTGTGAATAACACTGTTGTTATATGAGGACTGAAAAATTGTGTCCGGTGCAGACATGAGGGCATATTTCTCGGCTACAATGTACATACAGTATTTGTGTAGTTGGTATTTGATAAGCTTATCAGCGGGTGCGAGCGATTGCTTCGGTTGCCTGATCCTTTTTATCGTAACTTAGATAAAAGTGACTGTAATTTTGGCGAGCATTATACATTTTTCTATTCTTTTATCTCATTCCTTGATATTTGGGTGGCAGTTGCATCACTTATATCATGAAAATTCTACCGGGATGCAAGGAAACGTCCAAAGTGGAATTCGATAGCAACTTTGTTTCTCAACTCTGGTATTTTTGACGTTGAGGTTGGTGAGGATGTGCTTAATTCTCCAATATAATGGTTTGTTTTGCTGATGACCACTATTCCGGTCGATAAAAGGGGGGAAGACATTGTTGTACGTTACAGGTTTAGTGGACGAGGCAGCTTTTATCGCATACTTAATGCTTCGATGATGACTTTGTTATAGCGCGGTTTGCAAGATATCGGGTGTTCGCTTTACAAAGCGTTCAACAAGCGTTCGTTTTTACAAGCGTTTACAAAGCCCAGTTCAAGCAAAGGAAAAACTGATGCTGGTGACCATCTCATCCGGTTTATGAACAGAAAACCTAGTAACGTTTTCCTTTTATCTGACGAAGAAGCCAATGGTGAGGTTGATGTGCCAGATATGATAAAGTTGCCACAGCCAACAATGTCATTAGGCCGGAAGGACATTAGGCCTTTATACATTTAATTTTGATTTTGATCGCTTTAACATTCCTTACAAACCAATACGGGTAATTTGAAATTCTTTAAATAAATATAAAATGATTTGCTATTTCATTTCTATGGAAAATACGCAGTGTAGTTATTTTTTCCCACTTTTCCGAGACATATCAAAGCCCATGAGGAGCATCAATCTACCTCGGCGGCACATTGATATTTGACTTTTCTTTAGATTTTTTAATTGCAGACAGAAATACTAAAAAACTGCGCCTGTCAATCACACCCTACAGTAGCTTTGCTGACAGCGTTTTCTCCAGCGTTCTGTGCAGAGCGACTCATTGATTTTCTCTTTGCGGCATATTCGGTGGATTGCCTGACTTCCAGGCGTTACATTACTACTCCGTTTTTTAGTTCTCTTCAGATACTAAATTCTCGAGCAAAGGTCGCTCTGCATTTTCTACTTCCCTTGGTACGTTATTTAAAACACTTACTTTATGCAATCCAAAATAACTACATTGATACAAATATTGCAATAAATTAGTCAAAATGGGCAATAAATTAGTCAAAATGGACAAATGGCAATATTTATTCAAAAAATTCATAATGTAAAATGTAAACAGAAGCTAATGTACACTTTAGGTGGATCCATCGAATTCTAGAATATACAGTTTTCTGTAAAAAGATTGGGTAATGTATCTTTTATCTAGCAAAAGAATGTGTTGAAATTGCAAGCGTTTGTCGTATAATATTTAGAGAGTCAGCAGATGGAATAACTGGTTAGACATAACAGAAACTAAATTATAAAAACAGAGGATTCGAGTTTTCGAATTTAGAATAGTTTTAGGGTTTTGTCGATTCAAATTTCTTTTCCCTACAAATCCGAATTCTATAAATCGGTCTGCATTGCAACCAATGCATTTCCTTTCTACCTTATCACAAGAGCCTTAAGTCTTTTATATTTACGTGCATCTGCTGTACTTCAGTCCAATATCTTTTTTCCATTTTTTTTGTACAGTAGTTGAAGGAAACCGGCGTTTGGGCGCAGCGGTAAACTGTCACGCAGCGTCCGCACACGTGACCAGAGGAAGAAGTCTGCTCCGCCGATTATGTGCGCAGCCCCCGGCCGCTGCCGGCGCTCCCCTCCGCCCTGCGGCACGTCCTCGCCGCCCCGCCCCCGCGGGCGCTGCCTCCCTTACAAATTGCCGGGAGCTTCCTTCTCCCTGGGGACCTCCCCTTATATTCGAGACGCCTGCGGGGCTTCTCCCGTGGCGCGCGGGGGCGGCGCGGGGGCGGCGCGGGGGCCGGGCGCGCACGCAGCTCGATTCACCGCTAATCCTCCGGAAAATCAGTTTTTCTAAGCCCATTGATACGGCCGCCCGAGCGGTCTCCTTGGACAGAAATATTTGGTATAATCGGCCTGCCGCCTGAATGCAGAGAACGGCTTGGCTTGTGACGTCACAATCAAAACCTAATAGACGGCGGCGGCGGCCGCGGGCCCGGGATGAGCCACGGATCACCGGTGTGGGAGGGCCGCGGCGTGATTACATGTCGTCTTTCAAAGGATGTGTAAATCTGGGACTTCGAAACACTTTCTTCCCTGATATTCCTTAAGAAGATCATTTCCCTGCGTCTTTCTCGTTTAGAAAGAACTAGATTTTTTGATCAAGATGATTCGTGATTCACGTATGTGCTGGAGAATGATATTATTTTCAAATGATTTTCAGAACATATGTCATGTTTCAAAAACTAAACTCAGAGAATGACGGGAAATACATACTGCTATCAAATAGAACATTGGTTGTGTGTATGTGTGCTTTCAACTGGAAGAAAATATTAAAATAGTGATTAAAGTCATAGGCCGTTATGGAACACTACGTTATTTGTGACATCGGACGTATGTCGTTCGATATTTTTTGTAATAACACCTTACCAGAGCTAGTGATGTTACAACACATACTTTTTCGCACTTGGAAAAGGTTACGTAATAATATAAAACTGCAGTTTGTGTCGATATTAACACACCTGCCTTCACTTGAAAACCTCATTACAAATCGTAGGGTTAGTAGGTGCAAAAACTAATTATTTTAAAGCGTATATAATCACAAATTCCACAATGAAATGCGTATTTTAGCATAAGAAGAAGTAGAAAATACTACGAGCCAGTGACGATGGCGTCTTTCGGTACTGCCCGTTGTTACCAGCGTTGTTAAAGCAACAATGCACCATTCGTTTGGCATGAGGAATATTTTCTTATGAATTCTTGCCAAAAAAGATCACTTCTCGAGCGTTTCATATAGCTATAACATCTCTCGAGCAAGAATCCTCAGAGTATCCAACTGCCGTCTCGCGGTGCGGAATGCCATCTTCGCATTCCAATCTGATATTTCCAGAAGGCTAGCAAATGGTGCACGGAAAACTCGAAAATGCAAAATTACGCTAAATTACTCATATTTTAAGAAAAGTACATGACCATTTTCAAAGAACTATTTTTTAAAAACAGATTACAATTAACAAAGAAACTCTTGCATACTTACACAGTGTTTGAGTAACTTCCGAGTGGGCGGATGTTCGGATGTACGGTTCCGTCACTCACGGCTAGACTACTTCCCGAGTACCAATCGAGACATATGAGGTGTCAATCGACGCGTCTCGGTCTCCTAATGGAGAACTGATAATTTGTTTTTGGATTCGGTCAGAAGATTCAAAGAAATTTCCAAAAACGTGTTTTTGCATGTTTTGGCGCTGCAATTTTAACGAGTGTGCCGGCAATTAAATCAACGCCACCTAAATAGACCTATGTAGGTGGCGTTGATTGAACTCCAGTTGTAGCGTCGCCTGGTCCGGCGCCGGTGCGTCGGGCCGCTTCGGGGAAACCCGCGTTAAGCCGGATGTGGGTGGAGGGGGGCGGCGCCACGCCGCGCCGGTGGGAAAAGCCCTCAGGAATCCCGGCTGGAATTTCCTTCAAAGGGACGCGCGCGGATGCGAGTCTAAGAGATGTCGGTTGCAGCTCTGGAAAGGCTGGCCAGCGAGCCGTATGACGCCCGCCGCTTGTAGGGTGGGGGCGAGCCGTCGGATATTTAAGGCCGCGCCGACACGAGCCTCGCGGGATACGCTGGGTGTCGAAAGACGAGAGGTATCTCCAGTGCAATCCTTGCACGTGATCTTCAGGTCGAAGATCGGTTTGGCGACAAGCCATGTAACTGGTTTAGTTACGGGACTCTATGTCCGACAGCATCGCACCTCGCGTTGCTTTTTGCTGTTTCCGAAGCAGTGGTTCTGGGCGAGGCCTAGGGGACGGTCGCGGGGTTTTGCGGCTAAGAGAATTGAAAGGTTGCCAAGGGGCTAGATTATTGTATTATAGTCATTGTACATTAATTGTAAAAATTCTGTAAATATACTGTATATATCAATCAGAACAATCGTCTGTGTTTTTCACTCTAGTACGTCACACAGTACCCAAAGGCATTTTTCGCTCAGTACGCCATAATTTTCTTCCATGTCGTTGGCAACACTGATGTTGTAGCTACATACTTGAGTTATTATCTCTAATGCTTTACGTGAAGGAATCGACTTACTACTGCAATAAAATGGAAAACGAATATTATATTCCCGAAAGAGATCAATAAAATGAACACAGATAGTGAAGCTACATTTATGTCCAGAAGCAAAACAAGAAAGCATCTCAGTAATTGTTCAAAGGATCAGAGAAACTAGACGAAAAACATGGTCGAGATGGGGGTTATTGACCCAGAAGCTCAGGTACAATATTTGTTACATGCATATTTAGTATTTTAGAATTATACAATCTAAATGGTAACTAATACATTAGATATTGTGAAAACGAATATTATTTTCCTTTTTGATGCTCAGTATAGTCTCTAATTGTATAGATCTGTAGTAAGTGTAATAAGAAGAGACTTTATCCGAAATTAAATTGGAAATTCCCCAAACATCTGTCTAAATGAAAAAAAGCCGTTCAAGGCAAAAAGTTGGCCGATCATGTAAAACGTATGTATAAAGATAGATTCCTACAAAAAATATTATTTTGCCTTAAACAAGTGTGGTAAGGTAGCAGCGAGGAGCAGTAGGAGGAGGAGGCGGAGTGGAGGAATGGCAGGGTGACGGAAAGGTGGGGATGGGGACGTAGCAGTGACATGGTGGAAGAATGGCAGGATGATGGAGTGGTCTGGGGACGGCACGATGGAAGGGAGGCAGGTCGGTGGAGCGGTGTAGTGAAGCCAAGGCGGGGTGAGGACGTGGCAGTGACGGGGAGCAAGGATGGGCGGGTGGTAGTGTCGACAAGGCTGGGTGCGGACGTGGTAGTGTGGCAAGTCGGAAGGGTGGGGGGGGGCAGGTTGGCGGAGTGATCTGGTGCGGGCGAGGTGGCGTAGCGGTGGCGGGATGGCGGCGCCGCTGTTGTGATGCCATCTGGCGGCAGCGCAGATTAATGGGCGGCGCCGCCAGCTGTCATGACGCTGTTTTGCCGCGCCTCCCCCTCCTCCGTCCCGCGCCCGACACATTAGCGCCAACACCTTGGAACTTATAATTTTCGGCGGAAACCTTTCTGTCCGCGGGCCTTGCCGAGTATCACTTAAACTGCATTGTGGGCTTTGTTTTTTGTACCCGTCCCCCTCGCTGCGCCAGCGCGCCATTTAATTACCGAGATGCGGCGCGAGATGCCGCTAAAAGCACTCGCCGCTGCGCCGCTGAGCAGCACTCTCCGCCAGGGAGCAACACTCGCGCACAATGATCCGATACATATTTATTCTGCCCCCTCTGTAATTACGGAAGAATTCTCAAGCTCCGAAAGAACATAGAAGCGCTAGCAGGTAGATCCTCCACGACATGTAGCGTTGGGGAGATACAATGAGAAGCATTCTCTGAGAGTTTTTGGTTTCGTTTTTATCCAAAGGCTTAAATTGTTCCCAAGGCGACTATGTCATCCAATTGAGCTCCCAGGGAAAGAAAATTAGGATTCTTGAGAGTTCTAAACCTGTAAGCTTCGGCCAACGTGGACTGCAGTGTTTACGGATATTTCAATGCAGAACATATAAAAAAATTGATTTATTTTTTTAAAGAGTAGTAAAAATAGAGGTGCTACAGAATGGAATAGACTTTCTCGTAGTAAGTTTTTTAATTTCCTTGGTGCGGACTGGCTTTATGGTGTTGCCCCATCCTCTTGCCAGCTGCCATCTATCGAATTTTGGGCTCATTTTAACAGAAAATTGTTGAGTTTTCGAGAAAAATTTTTTATGACAGTATTTGAAGCACATGTACTCATAAATAAAATAATGTGAAGAAATTGCCTCTAATGTAAATATTACTGACGTGGGAGACAAGTAAAAAAATCTTAATTTTTGAAAACAAAAAAAAGAATAGAGCAATATGGTGTTTATTTCATCGTGTAGTGTTTGTTTGGCACTAACCCTACCAAAAATTTAAAGAAAAAATTTGGAGCCGTTTTTGAGAAAACTTTGAAAATATCTGGAGGACTTAATGTAAAGTACCTCCAAATTTTAAAGAATGTTTCTCAAAATTTCAAAGCTCCAACTACAGCTAGATCGAGAGGGGATTCCTCAGTTTGGAAAAGATCGTACGAATGGTTTAGACGCTAGTAGTGTTCACACACGGACGGACGTTTTGCTTTCAACTGTTTTTTAAGGGCCCACAAAACGGATTCTGGCTACACCACGTGTTAGAGGATTTTTTTCCTTTTAATTTAGCAACTGGTTTTATGGACTTTTGCGTTACCAGAGCCCGGCAATGATTTTTTTTCTGCCGAAAATCTGCCGTTTTTTCGCGCACTATTACATAACTTTCTCTATACTCCTTATATATGCACGTATATGAGTTAGTAAAAATATTTGTGACATGGGGAGAAGTACAATCTGCGAACATTTTCCTGAGCTACAGACTCTCTTCTCTACTTTTTAATCCTTAATAGTTGAATGATGAATAGAATTACCAACAAAGCGAGGTTAGTAACATTTGAAAACGAGAGTAGGTAGAAAACATTTTTGATCCCGACTTAAAGAAAACTCATTGGCATCCGCAAACGTAGTAAAAATTTAATTTTTAGCATGTTAATAAAAGAGTAACTCATAAAATAATATCTCGTCTCAAGATGCCGAACCATTTGGCCGCACCATTCGTGAACGTGTTATGGTTATGTGTCATAATACTTTTATAAAACTAATAATTAGGCTCCGGAATCCCAAGGCGAAAACAATCAGTAAAAAATTGATGGGCAAAATAGACTCTTAAAAATCTAAACTAGATATTTAAATACGCACATACAATTTTAATATTGGAATTTACATCGGAACAAACGATTTATTATTCTTAACTAAATAAGAGAAGGGTTGCAGAACAGGACTTTCGTTAAACAAAATACTTAGCTATGATCATAACAATACTTAGATATGATCATGTAAATGAATAACTATGGATCCAAAGTCTTCAATGTAAACTGTCAGGCGTCTCCCGCCTGGTGTCTGAAAGGATCTATTTACAGTGAGCGAAGCTCATTGACTCTTCAAAAATAAACAAGCGGGATTCAATATTTCTGTTTCTCATATATATTCTGGTTTTAAGAAAGCAGATTATATTAAGGCAAAATTTTATAATTACTATTTAGAGTTAATTGCATTTGCAGTTAAAGGAATAAAAAAGTGATATGGGCAAAAATCTTATAGTTACATTACTAGTAATGTAACAAACACAGACCTTTTATACATTCGATCATTTAATGTGTTGCATTGAATGTACTTGTCTGAATAATTTTGACATCATTCATTTCAACAATTTAACCAAAGTTACTAGCACTAAAATGCATCAACATGGTCTCAGTAATGCTGATACATTAACGAGGACAGACAAATGGACAGAGAGACAGATTTTTGGGCAGATGGACGGTAAACACACAGAGAACGGTCGATATGTAAAAACAAAAACGAAAAAATTTCGTAATCAGGGTACCCCATAACTTGAATTTTCATGAAAATCTGGAAATCGATATTCCGTTGCAATACGTAACTTTCTCTTCTACTACTCTCTGTGTAAAGGTTGTCTCTGAATAAATATTAAGCACTTGTAGGGCATGCAGAGCGGTCGAAAATGATCACTTTTTGCCATTGAACGGAGGCACCCTACAAGGTTTAGCATTTATTCTGAGTCACCTGGATATGCACATATACGAGAGCGTAAAATGGACAGGCAATATGAATCGCTTGTATGAGTGGAAAATTACATGACATATAAGTCATTTCTTTTCTGACCAAACACTATAACTGCATTAATCTTCCTATTATTGCTTTATGAAGATAGAGAAACAATTACACAATCATTCTGTCAAGACCTTAAATATTTTCTTTACGGCAGTAGCCTATGAATTCCGAGAGAAAGCCATTTCTCGTGCCGCCTTTGTCTTTGTACGAAGCCGACGTACGTGTCTCCAGCGGCCATGAAGCGCGAACAATGAACACGGCGTGCCTGATCACGCCTTTCGGCGCCGAGAAAGCAGCAGGGTCGGCGGGAGCGGTCATCACAAGAGCGGCCGCCGCCTCCCAACTGTATCTCGCCATTACAGAAAATATTTTTGTTGTGCACTGCGTGTCCCTGCCTCCCACGGGCGGCGCGGGCATTACCAAGCACAATATTCCACGAGTAACGGCGGGCAAAGGTGCCGCCTCGGTGAGCACTGGCCCAAACGACGAACTCTGGAAGAGAACTCGAATGCATTCGCAAGCGGATTTTGTACTTCGTTTCGTCCTTTAGGGAAGGAAAAGCTCGGACCTTTGCGGCTTTGGCGTTATTCGAAGTCCTTTCTTTTCTTTCTTTTTTTTCGTTTATCTAATTTTGCTTTGCTATTGAAAACATCCGTGGATGTAATTTACTTAAGATTCCGTAACTATTTTTTTGTTTTTTTAAACAATACAATAATATTGTCAGTTACAACTGCAGTCAAACTTATGCTGGAATACGATGGTTCCTCCGCAGCTATTAGAGTTAGCAGGTCTCCATTTAGTGAGGATGTTCGTGCAGTATTATTGCTAATATACGAAAAATATTATTAGAGATTCGAGTGGCTTAAGAGCATCTTAGCATTCAGATCCTTCTGATTCAATAAAGTTTGTACTAAATCCATCACTAACTTACTAATTTAATTATTCATTCCTGATAATCATTCATATCCTATGAATATAAATTCCTAAACCAAGGAGGGCTGATCCAGTGATGATTCGCAGTTTGGAAGAGGAGAAAGGAGGGAGGACCCCAAGGAATTATCCAAGGAATTCAGACGTCAAACATTTCACAAGAAATTTGCGCTGCGATTCAGATATTACTAGCTGCGTTCAGAGCCTTTTTAATGCAGTTTTATTTGAAGACTGATGAATTTTCAGATTTCGAGAGCGCCGGAAGAGTTTTAGGTGAAGAACTACAAAATTTATTATTACAAATCGAAGAAAAAGAAACGAATGCATTCAATTTGAGAACATTTTGCTGTTTCCAGGGTTGCGGAATGAAAGTAATAAAAAAAATACTGCCAAGGTAGCCAATGGCATTGAGTCCGTATTGAATGCATTTTTTAAAAAATTACGGTATCCATTGAGTGGATTGGCCATTTTCAAAGAATCCTTTGCACATTTGTAATAAGCTCCCATAGACGTAAGAAGAGCCTGAGAAAGGTCTTGCAAAGAATTCAATTTGCGTCCGTCAGCGGCCAACGCGCCCCGAGGCCGCAGCTCGAACCACAAGCCGCTGCGATTCGAAAACGCAAGGCGGCTGGCACAGTGCTTCATAGATTCCTTCGAAAATAAGTCACATTCTTAAAATGAAAAGTAATGGTAATACAAAGAGGGTAAATAACAATAAACAATTATATTATTATTATCATTATTATTATTCTCTTTATTCACAGTTTCCTGGTACAATCATACAGATATCAATCAAAATATGATTATTTTTTTTTGGTTTGATAATACTTACAAAATATAAAATGAAACCACTTATAAAATGTAAATATAAAATGAATGTTACATTATGCAGTTGTTACATTATATATTCATTATACAAATTATTACACAATTGTATTTCTCCATATCAAACTTAACATAATTTCCACATGTTCCACATTCCACCCAATAATTTTTTGACCATAGAGCACGTATTGGTAATTACAGCTTTCTGGATGTTGACCATTATATTTTTATTGATATTCAGATCCTTCAATCCCTTAATGGTGATATTTGGGACGACGCCAGTGGCTGACAATACCATGGGTATAATCTCGGCACGTGTCAGAGCCCATTCTTCCCTCACAATGTCGCATGACAGGGAGA